>UESW01003968.1:44650-168460 GCA_900491605.1 Calamus simplicifolius | reverse complement strand
AGAAAGAAAGGGGGAGAGATTGTTTATGCAAGATAACTTGAAATCTTAATCAGTTAAAATTCGATGCTTAATTATAGGGGGAGCTATTCAATGCAGGGGGAGCTTAACAAAAAGCTCAATTGCAATTTTCTGCACATTTAGATTAAATATTCATAATTGATGAATTATATTGAACTCATGCACAATTTTAAAAGTTTACTTGAATATTGGCATCAAATCCTTAATTAAAAATGTTTAAGTTTCAAAATGACTATAATCTTTAGTTCGAATGAATTTTTGAATGCATATACTCAAAGTTTTTGTTATCATCAAAAAGGGGGAGATTGTTGACCCAATTGATGATTTTGATGATTAACAAAACTATTTGAGTATAACTAATGGAGGCTCTAATGATTTTGATTAAGTGTTTCAGATTATAAGTCTATTGAATGATCAAAATCAGGAGTTACATCGTGTTCTGGATCGAATCTAATGTCTAGGTAAGATTGCAGACATTAGAGTCGACTCCGAGAATCACAGAGCCGACTCCGGAACTGGCACGGAAGTTAGAGTCGACTCCGAGACTGTTAGAGTCGACTCTCACAGAAGAAGCAGAACGTCGATTTTTCTGGCCCCGACCTAGAGTCGACTCCGGGTAAGTTAGAGTCGACTCCAGAAAAGTTTCTTGTCGACCCCAGAAAAGTCAGAGACGACTCCGGAAATATCGTTTTAAAGTGCTTCGAGTTAGAGCCGACTCCAGAAAAGTTAGAGTCGACTCCAACCCACCTGGAACGAAAAATCAAATTGCCAGATCAGCTCTAACGGTAATATTTCTATTTTACCTTATTTCTAACGGATATATTTTGCTACAAGGTACACTCCAACGGATAGTTTTCTTCCAAAAATGGTTTGAAAGAAATCTATAAAAAGGGAAGACTATTGTTCAAAAAAAGAACGGAAAAAAGAGAAGAAAAAGAAAATCGAAAATAGAGAAATCCCATTTCAAAAATCCGAAAAAGAGAGCCTGAATCTCAAGAGGAAAACCTTCTAGCTCAAATCCACTCCACTCCAAAAAGCTCAAGAGGAATCCAAGGCATTCAAATCAAGTTTTGGTGGATTTCCCAACTTGGAGAAAGAAGTTCAGCTTCTTGCTTTTCAACCCTTCTCAACTGCTTCAACTGTGAAGAATCGGAGCTGAGGCTTGATTCAACCTAGCAAGGAGAAGAAGAAAAGAAGAAAAGAAGAAAAGCTCAAAAGCCAACCATCTACAAATCAGGCTTTTCTAAACTTGTTATATTATTTGATTATCTGCTCATTAAGGAGCTTTGTATTTGAAAAACATATTTCATTTGTTGTATCTAGTTCAATCTGGGGGATTGAACTAGTGGAGGTAGTCTTACCTCGGTTCAAGCTTGGTTAAGCTTGTGTTAGGGTTTTTGTGCTGGTGAGCCCTTGAAAACCAGCTGGGTTCGTTGTGCGCCCGGGAAAACAACAAGTTTGAGTTGTGAGCTTGTAAAACAACTCGGCTGTAATCAGGTTGATTATAGTGTGGACCCAAGTGAATCTTGGGAGTGGACGTAGGTGTTGGATACACCGAACCACTATAAACTCTTTGTGTTTGCCGTGCTTACATTGACTCTATCTCTATCACTGTCTTATTTCTGCACTTTATATTTACTTTGCTATTGCCTTCATTCATCTTAAGCAAACTATTTTAAAAGGCTAATTTTTTAAAGAACCCAATTCACCCCCCCCCCCTCTTGGGTTGTCATCTGGGCCAACAACCCCCAATGCCTCTTGCATGAGGACTTCTGTGCAGGTCCGCCCAGGAGGAAGCCCGATTAGGAGACCGACCACGCCCGAGTCGGAGGACAGATCCTGGTGGCAACAGATTGGTGCTAGAGGAAGGGCCTCAAGTCCCATTAAAACTTGAAGAAAGGAGATAAGTATTTCGATCCGGAAGAGAGCCTCTCCAATGGATAATCAGAGAAGAGCAACCTCTGAAGCCCAGGACCAGGTCGTCTCCCAAAGCCTGATCCGATGAGCAACGTGGTGCCGTAGCCACCACCAGTTGAGACCCCATCGCCGCCGGCTATCCCGGTGACCCAGGACCAGTTCGCCACACTGGTCCAGCAGGTCCAAGCCCTGACCCATTTGGTTCAGGAGTGCCTCGCAACTGCCCCCGCTCCATGCCTTCGTGAGGAGGCCACAACCCCTTTTTCTTGGCCACCTCTTCTTCCGGTCCGCATGGAGTCGCGGACCCCCCATACCAACCCAAGGAGGACAGACCAGCCCCACGACGGGGCTGCAACATGGATCCTCCTAGATCTCGGCGGGCCCGATCCCTCTCTCGGAGTCCTCCCGCCATGATTCGATGCCCTCTCCGCGCTCTCCTTGCCCGGCTCCTCCTCTTACATCTGAGGAGGAGATCCGTCGACAACTCTGGGAGATGCGTCAGGAGCTGGATGCCGCCAAGCAGGCTCATCCGCCTCAGCCCAAGGCGGAGCAGGGCATCCCCTTCACCAAAGGGATTATGGAGGAAGTGATCCTCCCCATGTTAAACTACCCGCCATCAAGCCCTACCATGGCTCTTCTGATCCGGATGATCATCTCAGTAGCTTCGGTCAATAATGATGTTCTACGGAGCATCAGACGCAATCCTCTGCCGTGCCTTCCCTTCCATCCTCAGAGGATCTGCCCAAACCTGGTTCAACACCTTGAAACCAGGTTCCGTTGATTCATTCGACGAGCTAAGCCATCTTTTTATTGGCCAGTTCGTCAGTAGCCGCCGCCACCGACGAAGATCCGACTCCCTCTCTGAAGTTAAATAGAGAGAGGGGGAGTCCTTAAGAAATTACCTTGGTCGTTTCAACAAGGCCATGCTGGAGGTGGACAACCTTAATCATGAGGTGGCTATGTCCGTCCTAGCAGGGGGAGTCTTGAAGGAGAGCGACTTCTACCTGGCGATGGAGTTCAGCTACCCCCCGAACCTCTCCGATATGATGGTCCGGGCAGATAAATACTCCAGGGTCGAAGAATCACGGAGAGCTGCCCGTGCTGAGCTGGCGAAGAAGAAAGAACCTAAAGGTTCGAACAGGCACCGACCCATCCGTCAGCCAAGCCCGCCTCATCGCCAAAGAGCTCCCCCCGCCGAGAAATCGCTCTTGGAGCCCGCCCAGGTGATTCGACTGATACACTCCACTCACTATACCCAGGGCACAAATCCTCATGGAGATAGAGCACCAGCTCCCCCGACCAACTCCTCTCCGAGGGAAACCAACTCGGAGGGACCCCACCAAATACTGTCGTTATCACCGGGAGCATGGCCACGACACCGAGGAATGCTGGCAACTGAAGAATGAAATTGAGAGGCTGATCCAGTGGGGCCGACTGAACCAATTCAGGAGGGCGCCCAAGCCAGGACAAGGGGGTGACCGCCAGCTTGATCCTCAGCAGCCTCCTCCTCCTCCCAATCTACCCGTAATCGGCCACATTAACATGATTGAAGAGGCCGATGGCTCGAGCTCCAGAAATGATGACGAAGGCTCGGTGCCAAAGAAAGCGCGAACGGGTGAGCTCTCCTTCCGACGATGATCTCCAAGGGATACAGTTCCCACATGATGACGCACTGGTTGTATCTCTCAATTTAAATAACTATGATGTAAGTCGGATCCTTATTGATAGTGGAAGCTCCGTGAATGTTTTGTACCTTAATGTGTTTGTCAAGATGAGATTGCTCATGGAAAACCTCCGAGCCATAGACTCCACCCTAATGGGGTTCACAGGTGACATCATCGTCCTAGAGGGGGTCGTAACCTTAACAGTTTGGGCAGAAACCTGGCCCCTTATGGCCACTGTTCACACGGACTTCCTAGTGACTAAGCTCAGGTCCCCCTACAATGCGATATTTGGAAGACCCGGCCTGATGTCTCTCAAAGCCATCGTCTCCATCCCACACCTATCTATGAAATTCCCCATCAGGCGAGGAGTTGGTGTTGTCTAAGGAAGCCAAACTATGGCTCGGCAGTGTTTTGTCACCAGCCTTCAGTCCAGAATGCCCGAAGTTGATGGGCTGGATGCTCGGAAGGAATTCGCCGAGCAACGAGGGGAACCAGTCGAAGAACTGGAGGAAGTACCACTGGACGAGGCTTGTCCCGACCGAACCATAAAAATTGGGTTGCTGCTGAAAGGAGAATCCCGGCAGGAGCTGATCGACTTCCTCCGAGGCAACGCTGATGTTTTCGCCTAGTCCGCCTCCGACATGCCAGGGATCAGCCCCAAAGTTCTTGTCCACTGCCTTAACATGGATGAAATGTACCGGCCCATCAAACAAAAGAAGAGGAGTTTCACCCCAGAGCGGCAGAGAGCTATTGAGGAGAAGGTTGATAAACTTCTCAAGGCGAAATTCATTCGGGAGGTGAATTACCCAAGCCGGCTGTCAAATGTCGTCATGGTAAAAAAGTCGAGCGGCAAGTGGCGGATCTACATCGACATCACCGACCTCAACAAAGCGTGCCCGAAGGATAGCTTCCCCCTCCCCCGAATTGATCAGCTTGTGGATGCCACCTTGGGTCACCAAATGCTGACGTTCATGGTGCCTACTCGGGCTACAACCAGATCCGGATGGCCCCCGAAGATGAAGAAAAGACCACCTTCATAACCGATCGAGGTACTTACTGTTACCATGTTATGCCTTTCGGTCTTAAAAATGCAGGTGCCACCTACCAAAGGCTGGTCAACAAAGTCTTCAAAGAACAAATCGGCCGGAACATGGAGGTATACGTCGACGACATGCTGGTAAGAGCAAAGAAGCACCACAGCACATCGAGGATCTCTCGAAGAGCTTCGCAACACTCTGCAAATACCGGATGAAGCTCAATCCGACTAAATGCACCTTCGGCATTAACTCTGGGAAGTTCCTCGGCTTCATGGTCTCCCAGCGGGGTATCGAAGCTAACCCCAGAAGATCCAAGCTCTCCAACAGATGGCGCCCCCGGCGTCTATTAAAGAAGTCCAGCGCCTAACCGGGAGGATAGCGGCCCTTAACCGTTTCGTGGCTCGTTCCGCCGAAAGGTGCCTCCCCTTCTTCAAAACTCTCCGGTCGGCCAAGAATTTTCAGTGGACCCCCGAGTGTCAAAAATCATTCGAAGATCTCAAGAAGTACCTCGGCTCTCCCCCTCTCCTCAGCAGTCCAAATCCCGGGGAGACATTGTGCCTGTATCTGGCTATCTCCAAAGGTGTCGTTTGCTCGGTGCTGATCAGAGAAGAAAATAAGGCTCAGAAGCCGATTTATTATGTCAGTAAACTGCTCCGAGATGCAGAGACGAGGTATACCCAGATCGAGAAGATGGTGTTGGCCTTGATCACCTCAGTCCGAAAGTTGCGGCCATATACTTCCAAGCACATTCTGTGACAGTCCTGACTGACCAACCCATCAAGGCAGTGGTCCACCGTCCGAAGACATCGGGAGAATGACCAAATGGGCCATCGAGCTGAGTGAGCACGACATCTGATTTCAGCCTCGCCCGACCATCAAAGCTCAGGTGCTAGCCAATTTCCTCCTCGCATGTACCATCCCGGAGCACGGCTCCACCCCTGACTCCTCCGAGAAACCAAAATCTAGTGCCCGGTGGCTCCTCCATGTGGATGGGTCATCCAACGCCCATCGCTTCGGTGCGGGTTTGGTCCTCACTAGCCCGGAGGGGGAGACTTTTGAATATGGCATCCGCTTCTCCTTCCCGGCCTCCAACAACGAAGCTGAATATGAAGCTCTGCTGGCCGATCTTCGGATCGCCCGCAGCCTTAAGGTGGAGAAACTGAATGCCTTCACCGACTCCCAGCTGGTGGCAGGTCACGTGCGAGGGGAGTTTGAGGCCCGGGAACCGAACATGATCCAATATCTCCAAGAGGTTCGGAGCCTACTCTCCCATTTTCCCGAATTTGAGATCATTCAGATTCCTAGATCTGAAAATGCCCGTGCCGACCTGCTATCTCGGCTAGCGACTACGGAATCAATGGACGCCGAACGAAAATTCTACCTGGAGACCTTGGAGAGACCTAGTATCATGGAAGCTGACCGAGTGATGCAAGTTGAGGCCGAACCATCATGGTTCGACCCCATCCTGAAGTACCTCATAGAAGGGTCGCTCCCGGCCGATCGAAGGGAGGCCAGAAGGCTAAAGCTGCAAGCCACCCACTATGTGCTAATGATGACCAGCTCTACAAGTGGTCCTTCTCTATGCCATTACTTAGATGCCTTCGCCCATCTGAGGCTAATTATGCCCTTCGGGAGGTGCATGAGGGAATTTGCGGCAACCATCTGGGGAGCCAGTCCCTGTGCCACAAGGTGTTGCGTCAAGGTTAGTATTGGCCGACCATGCAGAAGGATGCAGACGACCTTGTCCGAGCTTGCGACCCATGCCAAAGACACTCAAGTATTCAGAGGCTGCCCTCCGCCAGCCTGGTCCCCATTTCCTCCGCTTGGCCCTTTGCCAAGTGGGGAATGGACATTCTCAGCCCATTTCCGCTCGCCACGGGGCAACGAAATTTTTGTTCATCGCCATCGATTACTTCACCAAATGGGTTGAGGCGGAAGCAGTCGCTCAAATAACTAAGGCTCGGGCCAGGGATTTTGTGTGGAGATCCATCATCAGCCGCTTCGGCCTCCCGCACACCATCATCACTGACAACGGCAAACAATTCGATTAGAAGTTTCGTCAGTTCTGTGAGGAGCACGGGATCCATCACCACCTTACCTCGGTCGAGCATCCATAGGCTAACGGAGCAGCCGAAGTAACCAACCGAACCTTGCTTCAAGGGATCAAAGCTCGACTCTCAAGAGCCCGAGGCAGGTGGGCAGACGAATTGCACCATGTCCTATGGGCCTACCGCACCACCCCGAGAGTGCCCACAGGCGAAACCCCATTCTGAACGACCTTCGGCACAGAGGCCGTCATCCCCATGGAGATAGGACTCCCTTCTCTGCGGGTGGAAAGCTACTCGGAGGATGCCAGCGATGAGCAGCTCCGCGCCAACCTTGACCTGGTAGAGGAGATTAGAGAAAAAGCTCGGATCAGAATAGCTGCCTACCAGCAAAGAGTGGCCTGTTACCACGCCTCCAGAGTCAAAGGGAAAGCTTTCTTGCCTGGCGACCTTGTTCTCCAGAAAGCATCTATCTCCAAACCACTGGAGCAAGGAAAGCTAGCCCCAAACTGGGAAGGCCCCTACCAAGTAGTGGAGGTCGTCGGACCCGGGACCTACAAGCTGCAAGATCTAAGCGGAAGATCCATCCCTCGGACGTGGAATTCGGACAACCTCCGCAAGTATCATCAGTAGGGTATGCCCTCTATAGGCTCGCCTTCTAAAATTTTTGTTGGCACGTTGTTTCATAATTCATGACATAAATCATCATATATTATATCACCAAAAATCATGAAAAGAAACAGATGCTGCTTACCAATCCTCGGCACGACCGAGTTACCTGTTTAAGCAGGAAATCTCCGAACCTCGGCTGGGCCGAGCAACTAATCTCCGAACCTCGGCTGGGTCGGGCAACTATTCTTTGAACCTCTGCTGGGCCGGGCAACTATTCTTTGAACCTCGGCTGGGCCGAGCAACAAATCTCCGAACCTCAGCTGGACCGGGCAACAAATCTCTGAACCTCGGCTGGGCCGAGCAACTATTCTCCAAACCTCGGCTGGGCCGAGCAACAAATCTCCGAACCTCGGCTGGGCCGAGCAACTAATCTCCGAACCTCGGCTGGGCCGAGCAACTATTCTCCGAACCTCGGCTGGGCCGAGCAACTAATCTCCGAACCTCGGCTGGACCGAGCAACTAATCTCCGAACCTCGGCTGGACCGAGCAACTAATCTCCGAACCTCGGCAAGGCCGAGCAACAAATCTCCGAACCTCGGCCGGGCGAGCAACTAATCTCCGAACCTCGGTCGGGCCGAGCAACTAATCTCCGAACCTCGGCCGGGCCGAGCAACTATTCTCCGAACCTCGGCCGGGCCGAGCAACAAATCTCTGAACCTCGGCTGGGCTGAGCAACTAATCTCCAAACCTCGGCTGGGCCAAGCAACTAATCTCCGAACCTCGGCTGGGCCGAGCAACTATTCTCCAAACCTCGGTTGGGCCTAGCGGTGAATTCTAAAGCCCCAGCCAAAATCGGAGTGCACAAGCCCCGGCTAAAATCGGAGTGCGTAAGCCCCGGCAAAAACCGAAGCACACAAACCTCGATTGAAGCCAAAAGACTTCTGAACAGTCCCCAAAACTTTGGCCAGTTTGAAAAATGCACACCGTGCAAAACTATCAACAGACACAAAGTCTGCGCCTTTAGCAAATCCCTAAACGGCCGCCCATGAACCCCAGACAATGTTGGGGAATCCCCCTACTGCTAAATCCCCGAGCAATATACCTGCACCTTATCACCCAAGCGCCTATCTCGCTCCGCAAACGAGACCACGACTTATCGTGTAAGCCCACGGGACCGCCCAAATACCCCTTTAGTTCAAATAGGAACAAGCAGTTTTTCCTTTTTATGAACTAAACAACGGTCTCAACTAAAAACAAAAGATTGCCAAAAAAGGACTTTTCTCTTTATTTATTATAAGGAAAAGTACAGAAAGAAAGAGTGAAAAATGGCCTTCGCAGAGGCCTAATGTCTCCCCCCAGGAGCTGCTAGGTCTTCCACACGCCGGGACAGCTCGGCGACTTGCTGACGGAGGGATGCTATCTCCCCTCCTGCCGGTCTATGACCCGGCGAAGGGCCTCGGCCTCCCTCGTGGAAATGGAGAGATACTCCTCGACCGCCTTCTCGAGCTGCTCATGGCTTGCAAAAGCTGAAGCCAAGGCCATACCATCAACCATCACGGTGGAACGGCTCCCCTAGGAGCCCCCACGGCCGTTGCTGACAATGCTTGACTCTCCGTTCGATTGCCCTTCCCCCTAAGAAGCCATACTCGCTTTCAGGAGCTATCGAGAGGCTAGCCGAGGGGATGACGAACACTGACATCCCCCTTGCCCATATTTATACCGCCCTGGTGAGTATCTCGAGCAGTCGAGTCATTAATCCCGACCCGTGAGAATCTGCCGCGTGTCGCCACTTTGGCAGGCGCCCACATGAAACGAAGAGTCGCGCCCCCTCCTGAGGAAAATCGGTAAACGTCGACGAGTTACTCGGGAACCCCCCTCCTTCTCTAGAAACTGGGTTCCTTCTGATCTGCCGGACCCCCACGGAGTAAATGTTCCCGAAGCCCCATCGGATCTCCTCGAATCAGCCGCATTCAAGAAGTGCATCGGCAGCTGACGATAGCTCGCTTCCCTCGGAAACCACCAAAACATAAATGTCGGGCGTACCCATGCGCCACCCGTTCCGCACCGAATCTCGTAGGAACCAAATATCCGGAGTCTCAGCGACAACCGAATTACCCCTCCAAACAAACAAATCCCCAAACCTCGGCAGGGCCGAGCTATAAGTCTCTGAACCTCAGCAGGGCCGAGCAATGAATCTCCAAACTTCGGCGGGGCGAGCTATAAGTCTCTGAACCTCATCCGAAGTCATGGAATACGTTATACCGCTAAGAATCCCGGAAAAAGCCGAGGAATCCTTCCCACCATCAAGGCCCCAGCATAAGGCCAAGATGCGTGTCTCATTATCGCAAGACCCGACCAGACCAAATGATCTCCAAAGTTTCGTTCGAATTCAGGCAGCTTATGAGCCCCGACTAGGTCGGATAGCGCAGAATCCTCGGCCAAGAATGAGTGATATCCATGCACCTTGTTTCGTTGCCAACAATAACTCTCGGCACAAAAGAAACAGAAACTAGGATAAAGAACAAAACTTTCTTTATTTCATTACCATCGAAACGAATTACAACCGCCTGAGAGGCATTACAAGTGCATTGGAATGCATGAAATAAAAATGAGTACATAGCTCAGCCAAGCTGCTCCAAGACAGCTTCGGGTGATAATGATGCTTCGGCATCCGATCCAACGAATCAGGCAAGCCACAGACCAGTCAGCTCAAGCCGATAATGAGCAGATGACTCAGCCCGACCGTTGCGACCAGCTTCGGTTAATAATGATATCTCGGCGTCCAACCCGAGATATCAGAGAAATCAGAAAGGGTGGATGGGTTTTTGCCCCAAACCACCCAATCGAAGGGCCCTCCGACGAGCAGGAGAAAGCTCGCGGACCCTGATACCGGGGTACTCCCCAAATCTAGTGTGTACCGTTAGCCATTGCCCAAGTCAAAAGGCAATGTACTAGCGGGCGACACACCATCACCCCCTCCTCACGTGCCAAAAGATTCCCCTGGCAGATGAGCCCAGGAATCCGAACCATGGGAGGAGGAGAAGTTCACGCAAGTCATAGGGAGCACGCGTACACTTCCAACCCTGTGTCCCCAAGGGTGAACCGCAAAGGTCACACAGGAAGCGTATATGTGCGCTCTCCATGCGATCTCTGCGAACCTCCTGTGCGCTCTCCATACGATCTCCGGGGCTCCTTTCTTGAGGTCAAGCCACCCCCTGGCGGCTCCTTCGTCACCCCAACTGTCCAGAGGACGACGACGATTTGCAGGAGGAAAGCTCGGTCCTCCCGCTCTAAGCCCCAGAGAGACAGGCATTGTGTGTACCTTCACAATTTACAGAAAAGAAAACTTTGGGATGGCCCAACACAGCCCTCTTTCTCCTTTTTATAGGTGGAGATGAACTGGGAACAGCTATCGGAACAGAAAGCCCCGAGATTCGAAACGCCAAACCCACGCCACCACGTGGCCTCCTGAAATGAAAACATCGCCCCACAATGCGTGCCAAGCACGTCGCCCGAGCCGTGATGCATGCCAAAAGATTATCTCTAATCCCGCATCATGGGCTTTAAATGCAGAAAGCTGTCCACCGATCTTGCATATATGGGAAGATCCGAGGGATCTTCCTGCGAAAATGACATCCTCCAATGGCAAATAAGCACTTACACCACACGCCAAAGCGACCTGCCTTAGAAAAGACAAAGCACTGACAGGGGTAATAAATAGATGCGAAGGCCAAACCCTCCCTTTACCAAAAAGAATAAAGGGGTGACAGCGAAGGTTCAACAAACCCCCTGCTCAGGGACAAACTTCCCTCTTTTCGTCGAAGGCACGATCATAGTTTGGCCACTAGTAAGGTGGACTACCTCGGCCCTAGCCGAGCTACTCCGTCCCTCGGCCCTAGCCGAGCTACTTCATCCCTCGGCCTTAGCCGAGCTATTTCATTCTTCGGCCCTAGCCGAACCACTGTGCCATTTGGTTAAAGCCGAATTGAATCGTCTCTCAACCTCCTTTTGTACCAAGCTGTGTTGTTGCTCGACTCTTTCGTCGGGATTATCCCTATGCCTTGGCCTCGACCAAGATGTTCCTTCAAATTCGAGCTAGAAAACCAACCAAGCGGCGCTCGCAGTTGGGACTAAAATTCAAGATAAGAAACCATCCAAGAAAGACAAATAAATGAAAAACAACTAACCCGTTTACTGATTTCCGGTCAAACTACAAAACAAAAGAAAGAGAAAATACATATGGCCCCCAAAGGGTCAAGAATTGGGATCAGACCCGGCATCTCCTGCGGCAGCACCTGCGGGAGCGTCGCTTGGCCCCCCCTTCTCGATGGTGTCCCACCGGGGTACCTCGCGGCAACGTCAACTCCAAGAACAGCTTTGAGATCGACATCAGAAATCTCTCCATATTCGTCTTCCTTGGCCCCCGGGGTGTGTGTCTCATAATACTCGGCTTCCAAGCAAGATAGGTCTAGGTCAGGATAAGTCTGAGCAATCTTAGCCCACGCCTCCTCTTCCCCGAGCTGGAATGCATCGGCACAGGCCGCCCTGCATTCGTCGGCAAACTCGGTAGAGTTCTTGTACTCCTCCACCGCTGAAGAGACCCGCGCATTCGCCTCGGCCAATTGCTTCTCCAATTCGGAGATCCTTCGGTGCCTCGAGGCCGCCTCCTCTCTGAATGTCGTCAACCGCTCCTGAAACTCCTGGCTCATCTTGTTCAACTGCAGATGAAGAGCCAGGTAAGGAAGAAGTTGAAAGGCCAAAACGGATAAAACAGATAATGCCCTACCTCCTCGCCCCGCCGAGCTAGCTCGCCGTCCAGCACTTGGACCCTATTGAGAACCCTCGACTTAGCCGATTGATTTTGACGAAGGCTCTCTTTGAGTTCGTCCACCCGGGACTGAGTGTCTCCAATTTCTTGACGGCGTAGTCGAGCTCGTCGGAAAGTTGAGCAGCTCGTTCATCCGACCACTTTAGCCGATCCTTTGTGTCGGCGAGCTCTTTATTCACATGGGTGAGGTGGTCCTGCTGCCGCCGACACCTATGCTCTTCCTCCTCGAGCCTCTTGCTCCAGTTGCCCTTATCTTCAGCATGGCTGGCTTTCAACTGATCCCACCTCTTATCAAAAAACTGTTGCATAGAATTGACCTTGCTCTCGTGCTCCGCCTTGGCCTGAGATAGCTCCAGACTAACCTTCTCGGATTACTCGCGGAAGCCTTGAAGCTCACTGACCTGTGTAGCGAGTTGAGAGGCTCTTTCCCTCTCAACTGTAAGAACCCTGCGAGCCTCCTCGAGCTCCCTCTGAAGGACCACTAGGGCTCGAAAAAGTTTATCTGTAGAATCCATCCTCTCCTTGAGGTGATCAACCTCTTGGCGGGCCGAGCCCAAGCTCCAACGACCAGATGCAAGCGCCATTTCAGCGCCCTCATGATCAGGGCATTCTGCAAAAAGGATTGCACACATAAAGAATACAGTCAAACTAGCTGACTAAAGACCCTACTTCAGTGTGACAACTTACCCGAGATGCGTAATCCATAGCAATCCTGTAAGGGCAAGATCATCGATCTCGGGAAGAAGAAAAGCCTCATTCGGCACCCCGATGTATCTAAAGGCCATCTCAATAAGGTCCTTCGGATAATTCCCTCCTGTCGAGGAACCCTCTCCCTCTTGGAACGCATACCACATCAAAGCGGAGAGCATGGCGCTCACCTCCGGGTCGTGTGAGTGGAAGTCTGCGCTTAGGGAGCCAACCTGGGAACCCGCGGCCCATGAGGCCCTCGGTTGGCCGGCCTCCTCCACCAAAGCCCTCATTTGAGAAGCCTCGGGCATTTCGACTCCGAGGGAGCCCCAGCCCGAACGTCCCCTTCTCTCGACAGCTCCCCTCCTTCTCCTTCTTCCCCTCCTTCTCCTTCTTCCCCTCTTCTGCTTCTGCCTCCTCGAATATTCCCCTACCCCCAACAGACTCCTCAGGAACTTCGGCTTCCCCCGGGGCCTCCTATGCCTCGGTGGAAGGCCCTTCACTAGAAAGCACCCCGCGAGGTTCGATCGCCGGTTTGGTAGGTTTGGCCATCCCTTCATCGCCTGCTGGCTCTCCCACCAGCAGCCCAGGATGAACCTCGGCGACCGTAGCCACTTCTCCCAGTTCGAGCAAGGCGGAGGTCACTCCCGCCTCCGCCTGTAACCTCTCCGAGCCACCGGCCTCCAATGAAGGAGATTGAGCCGCCCCGCCCAAGGGGGTCCCCAAGTGAACCGGCGTTGCTCCCTCGCCATCGTCGAACAAAATGACAACAGGTGGGGAGGAAATTCCAGCAGCCTCCTTCAAAACCCCTGCGGCATCCCAATCTTCGCCTCCGGACAGACCCTCCTCCGGCGCCGAAAGATCATGTGCCGCCGGAACTTTGATACTTCCAGCCCATGGCGACGAGGAGCGCCGATCATCACCGTCTCTCCTAATCCCCCTAGGGGGGAGCTGGAAGGGCGAGACCTCTTCTCGGCCCTATGCTTGCTGCTGGAGCTGGATCTCCTGCGATGCTTTCCCAACTCCTCCCTCATTTGGTCTGCGAGCGCCGACCTTTCGGCTATAGGGGAATATGATTTGCCTGTTAGTTTGCACAAAAATCGAAGATGGAGCCACTTAAGCTATTGGCTACGAAGTGATACTCACCGCAAGGATCGACGGGACTCAATCCGGCCGCGAAGAGAGCATCCTCCGATAGAAGGGCACTGGCTGGAAGCGCTCGACTACCGCGTAACATGATCAGATCCCTTTTCTCCGACTCGGTTAACTCCGGGTGCGCTTCTGGATCCTTCACGTATTGTCCCACACCCGAGGAAATTCGAGCCGATATTCCCCTCGACTATAAAGAATCGCAACTTCATTCCTTTATCGACGATGGGTTATCCAAACCATCTTGAAGGACCTCCGGGGCCGATGTAAGGCCACTCTGAGGCCCTCCCGGAGACCAGATTGAAGCACACCCTAAACATTGGAAGGGTCGCGGTCACTCCGATATGGCTGCACAATGAGATGAATCTAATGAGGTTGCGCCAGCTGTTGGGAGCCACCATGGTGAAGCATATGTTGTAGAACCTCATCACCTCCCGTACTAGTGGATGAAGAGGGAACCGAAGACCTGCCCTCAAACTTTCCTCATAGCAGAACGCCCCGTCCCCTAATCTGGATGTCACCCTGTCCTCAGCCATCGGAGCAACAAGGTAACATCCTGGGGATCTTGTACAGGCGGCATATCTGTTGCAGATCCACCAAGGTCACCTCCGAAGCCTGATCACTCGGACTCACCATGCCTTCGATCAAAAGAGACGCTGAGCAAAATCGCTGAGAAAACGAAAAAACGAAGTTCTCTAAGGGAAAGCGAGAGAGCGCTACAAATAGGGATGGTGCCGCCATGACTCCATTTTTTCCAAGGGAAACCGCCTCAGGACAAAGATGAAGCGTATCAACCAAGACGTCCGGAACCGCCACTACAGGCACCATGAAAATCGAGATCTCCTACGTGGTGCTTCCCCAGCTATTGCCTTCGCTCCTAAGGAACGACGGATCCACCTCGAAAAGGCAAGATGACCACGCAGCATTAATTAGGACATCATTGCGCGGGCTGTCAAGTACATGTCCCTCGTTCGGATCACGCCACCTAAGTCTATACTCCCTACGCCCGAACCTACGCTTCAAACTAGGGAGTGGGGGGCATGTGTTGAGGGATAAAATCGCGTTGCATTGATAACCGTGCGAGAGGGCTAAGATCAGCCCCATCCCCCCACCCGCTACATTGCGCCCGTAGAGAACGAGCTAACTAGTGTGGTCCAGCGGGTCGAGCAACCCATAGCTCGGTTCCTTCCGAGCTACCCATATCTCGGCCTTCCCTGAGAACCCATAGCTCGGTTCCTCCGAGCTACCCATAGCTCGGTCTTCCCCGAGCTACCCATAGCTCGGTTCCTCTCGAGCTACCCATAGCTCGGTTCCTCCCGAGCTACCCATAGCTCGGTCTTTCCCGAGCAACCCGTAGCTCGGCTTCTCCCGAGCAACTCATAGCTCGGCTTCCTCGAGCAACCCATAGCTCGGTTTCTCCCGAGCTACCCATAGCTCGGCCTTCCTCAAGCAACCCATAGCTCGGCCTTCCCGAGCAATCCATGGCTCGACATGCATCTCCGTGGAACCCGACGCGGGAGAGCCCAGGTCTAGCGTAACAGAATTCCAAACAAAGGATCATATCGAGGAGTGGTCTATGATCTACAATAACGGCCTAGAACCTACACACTCATCGGATCTCAGGCCATCAAAGAGCCCTCCCAGTCGTCGATCCTTCAACAAATAAGATACGGATCCCACCGGCCTCACAACAACCTGATTCGAATCATCTTCGTATCTCAACAACCTTCGAACCTTCCAGAAGGCGCTCAAGATTCAGGTGATTGCCTATAAATACGACACTCCCAAATTCTCTCAGGTACGCGCGCACAGCCCACTCCCACTCTCACTCTCTCTCTCTCTCCCTTCGCTGCTCATTCTTCTCCCTCTCCGTCGGCGCTCCCCTAGAGCTCCCGATTGGCCGCCCCTAGAGGGACCTCCCAGAAAGATCATTCTCCTCATTTCTATTGATCGCCGATCCCCGCTGACTTGAGCGTCGGAGGGTCTTCCGCGGAGGGCCACCCCCAATGCCTCTCGCGTGAGGACTTCTGTGCAGGTCCGCCCATGAGGAAGCCCGATCAGGAGACCGACCGCGCCCGAGTCGGAGGATAGATCCCGGCGGCAACAGTCGTATTTAATCACGCATTCGTCGAACTAGTAATTCAATTTTAACTCTACATAATTACAAAACAATATTTAAAATGNTCGGAGTCGACTCTAACTTGCCTGGAGTCGACTCTAGGTTGGAGCCAGAAGAATCGACTTTCTGCTCCGTCTGTGAGAGTCAACTCTCACAGTCTTGGAGTCGACTCTAATGACCGTGCCGGTTCCGGAGTCGGCTCTGTGATTCTCGGAGTCGACTCTAATGTCTGCAATTCTTACCTAGACATTAGATTCGATCCTGAACACATTGTAACTCTTGATTTTGATCTTTCAAAGGATTATATGCTGAAATACTAAATCAAAATCATCAGAGCCTTCACACATTATACTCAAACAGTTTTGTTAATCATCAAAATCATCAATTGGGTCAACAGTAATAGAATATACGGACCAAGTGGGAGAATGTTGGTTTTTTCTCCATTAAGCGTATCGTAACAGATACGATTAAGGTGGTCCTATATTCTTATCTTGAGGGATTGCGTGAATTTAAATTTTGAATTCACAATTGTGATAAGGATCCCTCAACCATATCCGTTTAAAGCGGCGCCCTCTATAATGGACAGATAAGGCATAAGGTTTATAAAACGGGTAGGTCCCTGCGCCTGGTTTCATCGAGAGAAAGTTTACACCATCGCTGAGAGAGACCACAAGGCGTGGAAGATCCTTACCCTCATCTAGAAGAAAATCAACAGCAATGGCAGGAGGTATTTATCGATCTTTTCTTAATTAATTAGGATAAATATATTGGTCCCATATTTCCGCATATATGATAGGGATCAATATATTTTAATTTCAGTCTATCATTGCAAGCATCGATGCTGCATCTAATGATGGATCCTCCAAGTGTTTAATATTTCTTGCAACAGGGGGGTTTCTTGGGATAATCTGGACTTCCATGGCTTCCGAGTTAGCTTGCGTTTAGTTGCATTCCAGAGATTTTTTATAGCATTTTCTGTTCTTCCTGGCAGTCTCTTTGCGATTTCAACCCATCTATTGCCCAACTCCATATGGGATAGAATTATTATTCTCTCTTCCTCCTCCGTCCAAGAACCCATCTACATAGATGAAGTCACCACGGTCAGTTCATAGCATTTACTTATATTTTAGCATATTTCCAGTCAGGTAACATCAACACTCTCATTCTATTGAAGAATTCTTACGATGGGTTGTAATGCACTTTCTTAAATCTAGTCAATACTCATTAAATGTCGCCTAGAACTGATTGTAGAGTCCAGATAGTTCTATAATAGAAAGTGTTTTCTGTTCTCTAGGAGTGTTTGAATTGTTCAAGAGTTTTCTCAAGAGGTCCTACATATATTTGTATTCAATGGCTTATCAAGTAACCAATGAAAGAATAGCACTATGTTTCTGTGTAACAGAGTTGCATCAGTTTGCTTTTACTATCTAACCAACCAACAAATTAGCATCAGAGCAGAGTTTTGATAACATAGTTTGATAACATAGCTGGGGCGTTTGTCATCATCAGAAGCAGAATATAGCAAGCCAAAGTTTGCCTTTTTCTTCAGGCGAAAACAATAGTGTTTCGCTTTTGATTATTCCAATCTTTGGGGGGAAAATTATGAGTTTTGGAAGGTCAAAATGAGGATCGACATTGCTGCTGTCAGAAGGGCTTTGGATATGATGAGCCAGATGAAAGCCAACTTTCAGCCGCAGAAAAGGCGAAGCTTGAAGCGAACAGCATGACTGATGCTAATGCTCTCTTGAAAATTTAGAATGCAGTCCCATCAGCTACTTTTCCAAGAATTATTAGAGCTAAGACATCCATGGAGGCATGGGAAATTTTGCAACGAGAGTTGCAAGGTGATGGAAGGGCAATAACTATCAAACTGCAAACTTCACATGGAGAGTTTGAAAATCTCAGAATGAAGGAGATAGAATCCATAAAGGATTATTTTTCAAGAGTCATTGAAGTTGTTAACCAAATGTGTATTTAAATGAAAATATAACAGATCAAATGATTGTTGAAAAGATTTTGATTAGCTTGCCAAAAAAATATGATCCTATTGTTGCTTATATTGAGGAGTCTGAAGATGTCAGCACTTTGTCAAAATAATTGGGAGCTTGCTGACTGTCCCAAAGGAAACAAAGTAATTGGAGTTAAATCGATACACAAGACAAAGTTCAACCAAGATGGAAGCATCCAAAAGTGTAATGTAAGCCAGTCAGCAAAAGGATTCACACAAAAGCCAGGTATTAAGTATTAACTTCTTTGAAACTTTTGCTCCAGTGCAAGGATTGAAATATGCTTTTCTAAATGGAGTATTGGAAGAAGAAATATATATGGAGCAATCTCAAGGTTTCTTGGTGAGTAAGAGGGAATAAAGTTTATAAATTAAGAAAGGCCCTCTATGGGTTGAAACAAGTTCCCTGAGCTTGGTATGCTGAAATTGACAAATATTTTATCACAAGAGGTTTTCAAGGAAGCAAGAGTGAGTCCACACTTCACACAAAAGAAAGACAGACAGCCTAGTTCTAATTGTTTCTCTATATGTTGATAACTTAATTTTTACTAGTAATGATGAGAACCTAACTCAAGAGTTCAATAAAGATATGATGGAGACATGAGACGAGTGATATTGGTTTGTTGCACTATTTTTTTGGGAATTGAAGTATTTCGAAAGAAAGATGAGAACTACATTTCTTAAAAGAAATATGTAGAAAATATTCTCAAAAAATTTTAAATGTCTGGGTGCAAGATTGTGGCTACTCCCTTGGGCTGTGTTTGAGAAAGAGGATAAGGGGTATATCCCCTGGATAGCCTCTCTTATTCCCAAAAGCCATAATTACATCGGTTAGTTGGAAATAATTTTAACTAGACCCATCAATTTATTCCCTCGGGAATAGGGGAATAGCTGATTTACCAAAGATGATAACAAGAGGTTATCCTATGGATTTGTCTTTTTGCATTTGATATGATCAATGGGATAGCCAGGGGATATCCCTAGGGATATCCCATGAAAAAACTCTATCCTGTACACTTATCCTAGATAGATTTTTTCTTATCAAACACTTCCTTAGTTGTAAAAAAAAAAAACTAAAGAAAGAAGATGGTACTGAGATGGTAGATGCTTCAAAGTATAGAAGTCTAATTTGTAGTCTCTTGTCTCACATCTACTAGACCAGATATTATGTTTGCTATAATTAATTGTACTTTCACAATACATGCTAGAGCCAGGTTAGATCCATTTTGGAGCGGCAAAGAGAGTTTTAAGATATCTACAGGGAACTCTTGACTATGGGATCATGTACAAGGCAGTAGAAGACTTAAAATAGATTGACTACATTGGCAACAATTGGGAAGGATGCCTTGATGACATGAAAAGCACACTTGGCTACCAATGCTAAGTATGTGATAGCAGCTAAAGCAACTTACAAGCTGTGTGGCTAAAGGATCCTTGATGATATTGGACAAAAGTAGAAAAAAGGAACCATATTGCACTTTGACAATAAATTAGCCATCCCAATTGAAAAAAACCTAGTCAATCATGATTGAATGAAGCATATTGCAATCAAGTATCACTTTGTTAGAGAAGCTGTTAAGAATGATGAGATTCAGCTTAGATATTGCAGGTTTGAGAAGCAACTAGCAGACATTCTAACCAAGGTGTTTCCAAAAGAGATGTTTTGTTATCTAAGAGAGCTTCTTGGAGCAGTCCAGACAATTCTATGGTAAAATGTATTTTCTATTCTCTAGAAGTGTTTGAACTATTTTAGAGTTTTCCCAAGAAGTCCTATAAATATTTGTATCAAGTGGCTCATTAAGCAATCAATGAAAGAATAGAAGTTGCAGAGTTTTTAGTCTTCATCTAATGAGCTCTGTGGAAGCAACTCTATGCTACAACTCTGTTTCCGCATGACATGGAGTTTTTGCTATTTACTTTTTAAGTTCATATGCCTTCATCTAAGAATTTTTAATAAGAATTCTTGTAGCTATAGTATTAAATATTCTTGATACTTTCCTTAAATGCTGGAGATGGAAATGTCATGATAAGCAGCATTTCAAGATCACATTCCTAATTGTATTCATGATCTACGCATTGGTGTAACTTGTTAAGCCCAAACTTATCAAAAAAAGTGTGAATCTGATTTCACAAATGGGAAAAAAAAGAAAGGAAAACATATAATTACTATAGATACATGTTTTTGCTTGTAAGCAAGAAGGAGATGCAATAACAATGAACTTAGAATGCATTGGTAATTCAATATGGTGACAGTTGCAGGTATTTAAAATGTTTTGCAAATAATTTCATTTTTTTGTAATGATTTTATAACTAATTTGATTGATATTATATTTATCAAAATTAAAAAAATCAATTATTCAATAAATACCTTAATAATATAGGTAACCATATATCATTTTGAATTATATTCCTATTATTTATATATTTCATGCAATAACAAAGGGACATAAGTAGTTGGTCCACATATACATTTAAACAGAAAATAAGCCTTCCAATATGATCTTATAATAATTCACAAGCCTTATATATTTTGTGGATCAAATATTTTCCTCTTAAACTTTTTTAAAACACAAATTGTGCATACAAATATTGCAATATATTAACATGTAAGGCACAAATATATGCTCCTTGGAATGAGTCAAAAGCATGCTAACCAAATTTGATATTGTCTAGCCATCAATGCACTTGTAGCTAAAAAGTGGTATTTATGCTAATCCTAATTTGTACATCTTGCAATACAGAGACGAAACAAATGTAGAAAGCTTTGCTGCATCCAACTATATATGTGTCATATCTCTGTTTACGTATATATAGATACAAAAGATTGAAATTTAATTTACATAAAATCAATAAAGAAAGAAAGAAAAGAAAATGATTTCATGTTTTAGTTTACAAGAAATTATCACAAAAAATTGAAACAAATTGTGTATATATGCATCGAACAAAGAAAAAATAATAAGACTTTCAAAATTTCTCATCTTTTATATAAAAAATAAAAGAAATAAAGAGGAACATGAAAGGTTAACCTTGATGTTAGGCTTTAGATTGTTGGTCCATCTTTCTCGACACTGTTTATTGGTTCGCCCTTTTAGTTTTTCAGCTATGGCAACCCACTGCTTTTGACCATGCTTCTTCACCAAATTAGCTAATAATCTACCACAAAAATATTTTAAATAAAATGGCTCTATTATTTAGGGCTATTGATTTTCAAACTAAGAAGATAAAAATAAAAATTTCCCGATTACACATAGCCTTGTACAAAAGACTTTTTTCAAAAAAAAAATTCAAAAGCATTGTAATAAAAAGAGAAGACAAATATTTTACGTACCTATCTTCTTCAGGTGTCCAAGCCATCCCAAAATTAGATTTTCTTGGCTTGTTTCCAATTCCTGCATCGACTCGATTCGGTAATTTGTTAGCATCAACCGTAGGCGATTGTTGATATGCTTCTCCTATAAAATGATTGTTTTGACTAGGAAAAACTTGGCTAAGATTTAGATTTATAGGACTATACATGGTATTTTGTGGAGTTTGATAAGAGAATATTATCGGTCATAGGATATGCTCTGATGACGTTGATATCACTATCAAGATGGTAGAAATTTTAAAATCCATCTAAGAGATATGCTTAGAGTGAAAAATCATTTTCCAAATGAGATTTCAAGGAAACAAAATACATTTGGAGCGAAAATGCAAGAAAATAACATCAAAAATAAATGAATAGAAGAGATGGAGGAAAGGAGAAGAGTAGGAGATAAGAATGCATTAACCTGAGATGGGGAGGTGGGGTGGGTTGGGGGAGAACAATATTATTTCTTTAAATAATAGGAGATAAAGATAGGAGCCATGCATTAAATTTTATGAAATAACGACTCTTCATTAAAAGTTTAATTTAATAATTGTAATGAATTGCTAGCTATGATTGTTAAGATCTCGTTTTAAAGTATGGCATGGACCACAGTTAATAATCCTTTTTATATGAAAGTTGTGTCATATAAATAGTATCTAAACTGTGTTTTATAAATAGTAACTAAACTGTGTTTTATAAATAGTAACTAAACTGTGTTATATAAAGTAACTAAACTTTATAATTTAATATAAGAGATAGTATTTTTTATATTATAATTTGTTAGAATTAGATACAATTTATTTTTGGGTTAAGCCCTTCTAAAATGAATATAATAACAAGTATCAAAATTTAAATGATCATGTAGCTATGCAAATATATATATCATTATTATGCTTTCATCAATACAATTTCAAGTTGTAAAAAAAAACCTTAAGTTGCTGAGATTTTTAAATTAAAACATCATTGAATACCTTGTTTTTCTTAATGGATAGATGCATAAAAACTACATAAATATATACAAAGTTTTTACATTTCTATATACAAATATATATAAATATTAAATATATTTCATGTACATGCATACATACCTTTATTTTTTATATATGTAAATATAATTTTATGTGCAAGATTGTAGTAAATCTATCTTTACATAATATTTTTGTGGTTAGAATTTTTAATATGATTCTATTTGAATTATACTATTATTATTTCATATTCATCTTTATTATACTCTACATGGATAAATATTTATATTGTACAAAAGATTTTGTCATGATAGTAAATTAAGTAATGACTATTATATTGAATTAGTTTTGGAATGCTTTAGTCTGCCGATGTTAGGCATTTATATGTGAAAATGTTGATTAGCTTAGACTAATCTTAAAGGACTTAACTAGACATTTAGATGATAAGTCTATTGAAATAAGTTTAATTTAATAGATATATAGGTCTTATAAGATATGCATGGATGGATGCTATAAAGAGGAGATGCATTTTATGACCGGCAATAAAGTATGGGAGCTAGTTGAGCTTCTTGAAAATTGTAAACTAATAAGTTACAAATGGGTGTACAATACCAAGAAGGATTTAAAAGGAAAGATTGAATGCTTTAAAGTTAGACTTATCTCAAAAGATTTTCCTTAGAAAAAGACATTAATTATATTGAGCCAACCAAGAAGGATTTAAAGGAAAGATTGGATGCTTTAAAGTTATACTAATCTCAAAAGATTTTACTTAGAAAGAAGACATTAATTATATTGAGCCATTTTCACCTATTTCTTTTTTAGGATTCTTTTAGGATAATTATGGCATAATAGTTCATTTTGATTTAAAACTTCATCAAATGGAAATAAAAACAACTTTCTCAAATAGTGATTTTAAAGAAAAGATTCATATAGTGCAACTTAAAGGATTCAAAGAGTCAAGAAAGGAATTAATGGTATGTAGACTCAAAAAGTTTATCTATAGTTTTAAAATGGTATTTGAAGTTTGATAAGATTGTTTCTTTTATTGGCTTTTAGAAAAATAAAGTTCAATATAAATACCCTGAGAGATAGTTTATAAAAGATATACCTTATGCCAGAGTAGTTGGTAGCCTGATATATGCATAGGTCTGTATTAAATTAGATATTGCTTTTACAATAAGTATTTTCAATAAATATTTATCAAACCCTAATTTAAAACATTAAAATATAGATTTTACTATCATGCTTCCGACCATATGGGGGTGATGTCGTGATTTATAGGAAGTTTATGAGACTGGCTTTTTTAGGCTAGCTCACTTTAGATTAAGATACAATTTAGCTAAATTAAGTTAAAAAATTATAAAAAATAATTTAACTAGAATTTTGAATTTATTTTATAGTTATAATATTTAGTTTTAAGTTAGCTTTCTAATGCATTTTGAATTACTCAAATCAAAATTTAATTGAAAAAGTTAGGATCAATTTCATAAATATACATAGCATCGACAAATTTATAATAAATTACAAAAATACCTGTGAAATCAAGTTTTTATATTAATCTTTTTTTAGTCATTTTGTATAAACATTTTGTATACTTGTAATTATACTGAAACTTGTGGTCACATGTCTCCTATATTTTTTTTTTTTTATAATTAAAAATATAAAAATTAAATCAACAGTTGAAATAAAATAAAAAAATGAGTCCATTGATAGAATATAAAAACTATATCATAGTTCTTTTAAGAACTTGAGTAATTCTTTTAAGAATTCGTACTCATTTATCCTTCCCTTCAATACACAAATCAATCAATTTTATCCGTGACTTTGGTGCTGTGTCGGCTGTAATTCTTAAATCTTTCTATATTATTTATTCATTATACATTCAAACCATTATTTGTCTAAGAAATTATATGTGTGGAAATAAATGATATATATATATATATATATATATTAGAGTATTTTATATCCTTTAAAATTTCTTTTAGGTTGAATATTTGAGAGAATTTTTTAAATAAATAATTTTTATGTTTTAAAATATAAGGAACCGGTTAAAATCTAGTTCATTCATATATCGCCGACAGTACGGGAGTAATTTGGCACTAAGTTGTTCACAGTGTATTCCAGACAACAACATGAACTGGAATTTGATGCATTCAAAAATATGAAATGGAATTTCTCTAAGGCCAGCATAGATTTTTATTCCAACAACGGCTATAAATAAAGGAAACGACTTAGTGCATCAGGGGTGGTGCACTAAGTCGTGCACGGGCGTGCGGCCAATGCCGCGCGCCGGTGCAGTCTTTCTGCACCGTTTCCAGTACAGGAAGACTTTTCCATAAATAAAATAGGATAGCAAGACACTATACAGCTAGCACTGGGCCACTAGGCCTTGGACGTGAAGTTGAAGTTGGCGCAGGTGGTCTGCCGGAAGAGCAGTGACGAGCTGAACCCCAGCCTCGACGTGGCCAGGTCGAACTGCAGCAGGTTGTCCTCGATTTGATACCCTCTGATCACCACCGACGTCCTCTAATTTTGAATTGAAGCACACGGTGAACGGAGCCACCGCCGCAGCCCTGGTGATGTTGGCCAATGCGTCCGCGAATGCCATTGTTGTAATAACCCGTCGCTTTCAATGGTCCTTATTTTATTACTATCGTTTCACTAATTAAGAAGTGATAACAGCCCCCCCTTAAATGTTGAACGCTTGCTTGATGGGAGCATGCGGTGAAGGGATTTGAGTATAAATAGGGAACCCTTCCTAAAGCTTTCAAGAAGGTTATCGAAAGAAAAACCAAATAAGCGGAGGCATTGAGTCCCTGATCAAGAGCACATCCTGAGGGCATACACCATCAGAGTGCGATGGCTCATTGATTGGAAGAACTCAATCAAGATCCATCGAGAGGAGGAAGATCAATCAAGATCCATCGAGAGGAGGAGGAAGAACTCAATCAAGATCCCTAGAGAGAAAAGATCAAGATCCCGTGCAGCTAATTCAAAGAAGATCGAATTCCTTACCCTTATCGGAAAGAAAATTAAAAATAATGGCTGGAGGTATTTATCGATCTTAACTTGAATGATAAATATATTGATATCGTATTTCCGCATATTTGATATCATGATCAATATATTTAAATTAAGTCTTAAACCTCTACCTTATTTTGTGAGTGTTTCCATCAAAGTTTCTCTTTTCAAGCAATTTATGTCACGTGTTTTCCGTTTTCAGTTTTTCGGATCTTAGGTTTCGATTTTTTGCTCAGTTCTGATTTTTGTTCACGGAATGAGCAGAAACCATTAAACCTATCTCAGATTCTGATTTTTTGCGGAAACAAAACGTGGCCTCTTTCTTTTCTATTAAAGATTTCTTTCTGCATTAAAGGTTTCCCGGATTTCTTTCTGGTATTAAAGAGAGCATTAAAGAAAGGAAGAGAAAAGAAACGTAGCATTAAAGAAAGGAAAAACTAAAGAAAAGAAATGCAGCGGAAACGTGGCTTCCATAACCACATGCGGTGACATATTAAAAAGAGAGAAAACGTGGCCTATTTCAGTTTTCGATTTTCTGGATTGGTTGAATTTTAAATGCATTTATTATCTGTTTAATGTTTTATTAAATCATGTGACATGATTTATTTTTATCATTTGTTTCTTAAGTTTAAATTTTTGTATTAAAATATGCCTCCTGAGTCTCTATGCCTACGGTGTTTTGCATAGACTGGCCCAAGGGAATAATGAGCTACGGCCGGACGTGTTTTAATTAACAAAAATTTTTCTTAAGATGATAATTTTAAAATTCATTAAATAGATAATTGAAATGTTGTCTCCTGTTCTGCATACTAGATTTATTCTATGCATGAATTTGGTGATTTATTCTATGCATGAATTTGGTGGTAGTGTAAAAATCACAGTGCAAATCCTTTCAAGGTCTGATTGGTCAGTTGGTGTCTAGAAAGGTAAAGAGATTGTGGTTACTTAATTGGTTCCATTGACTGACCTAAGGAAAGCAACGGGGGGACCCCACTTCTCTTTCACTGGCCTGGCCAATTTGACTAACTCAGATCTTGATTTGGAAATGTTACGTTGATTAAGATCACTACCTAATAATCATGCTAAATTGGTTAATCTATATGCATATAAATTCAATGTCATGTGATCAATATGATTTTGATTAATTGAGGAGTAGCCACAGCATCTTTGATTAATCAAAATTATATATTGAGTTGCAAAGATCACATAAGGTTAGATGACATTAATTGTGACTAATTATATTAATGTAATGAATCTTATCCCACAGGAATTTTTATTGCACTAATATAATTAATTAGGATGCGATAACAAATTATTTTCTTAATTACCCACAGGAATTAAGAAAGGAATATAATTTGTTAGTCACATCATTAAGTTAATGAGTCTATTTGAGTATAATAACTTAGCCCACAGGTAGTTATTGTATGTTATTGATTCATGTTATTGCATGTTTACATTGGTAAAACATGACATCAAGTTATATGCCTCAAATTCAATTACATGAACATGATTTTATTTTTATGCAGCTATTTTGCCTGTTAATATTTCTGATATGAAATGTGACGTTCCCGATTTAAGTGGTGATAATTATAAATTATGGAAGGAGAGAATTCTTCTTCAATTAGGGTGCATGGATATTGACTATGCTATCAGGAAGGATGAACCACATTCAGTTACATCTACTAGCACTCAGGCTGAGATTGCTGCGTATGAACGATGGGAACGGTCCAATCGCCTCAGTATGATGTTCATACGTACTAAAATTTCTGCTAGTATACGTGGTTCAATTCCTGAGTGCAAAAATGTCAAGGAACTTCTGAAGGCTATTGATGCACAATTTGAGTCTTCAGATAAGGCACTGGCTAGCACCCTAATGACAAAATTATCATCAATGAAGCTCACTACGTTGGAGGTGTGCGTGAGCACATCATGAAGATGAGGGACATTGCGGCTCAGTTGAAATCCCTAGAGGTTGAGATGTCAGAATCTTTCTTGGTGCACTTTATTTTGAGCTCACTCCCACAGCAGTATAGTCCCTTCAAAATATCTTACAACACACATAAGGACAAATGGTCAATTAATGAACTTCTGACCATGTGTGTTCAGAGGAAGGGAGGCTGATTTTAGAAATGGGAGAAAGTGCACATTTAGTCACTCAGAGAAAGACTAAAGCTCCCAAAGCCAAACGCAAAGGAAAGGGTAAAGTATCCATCCATACAGAAGACAAGAAGGAGTCCAAGTGCTTCTTTTGCAAGAAGAAAGGGCATATAAAGAAAGATTGTCTCAAATTCAAAGCTTGGCTTGACAAGAAAGGTACTCTAACCTCATTCGTATGTCATGAATCCAATTTGGTATATGTCATAACACATGGTGGATTGATTCTGGTTCTACAATCCATGTTTCAAATACCTTGCAGGGTTTTCTAAATCAAAGGAAACCATTGGGAAGTGAACAAAGCATCTATTCAGGAAACAAGATGGGTTCACATGTGGAAGCAATTGGGACGTGCAGACTTATTTTACATTCTGGTTTTGTTTTGGATTTGGAAAAGACATTTTATATTCCAAGTTTCTCTAGAAATTTGATTTCAGTGTCAAGGCTTGTACCAGCAGGATACTCCTTTAATTTTAATAAAAGCTCTGTTGATTTATTTTATAAATCTAAGCTTATTGGGAATGGTACATTGTCAGACAATCTTTTCCAAATTAATTTAAAAAATAATACCACCTATAATGTGATGCACGCCCAAACTGGTATGAAAAGATGTGTTATAAATGAGAATTCCTCTATTTTGCATCGGAGATTAGGTCATATCTCCATTGAGAGAATTAAAAGATTAGTAAAAGATGGAGTACTTGATACTCTTGATTTTTCTGATTTTGACACTTGTGTGGACTGCATAAAGGGAAAGCAAACCAACAAGTCCAAGAAAGATGCCAAGAGAAGTTCGGAAATACTGGAGATCATACATACGGATATCTGTAGCCCAGATATGGATTCGTATGGTCAGAGATACTTCATCTCATTTATTGATGACTATTCACGATATATGTATCTCTACCTACTTCATAATAAGAACGAAGCATTAGATGCCTTTAAGGTATTTAAGGCAGAAGTAGAGAAACAATGCGGCAAGCAAATTAAAATCGTGAGGTCAGATAGAGGTGGAGAATATTATGGTAGATACACTGAGAATGGACAAGCACCTGGTCCATTTGCTCGGTTTCTTGAAGAAAATGGAATTGTTGCACAATACACCATGCCAGGGTCTCCTGACCAAAACGGTGTAGCTGAAAGGAGAAACCAGACATTATTGGACATGGTAAGGAGCATGATTGTCAGCTCTAACTTACCTAAATCCTTGTGGACTGAAGCTCTTAAAACTGCTGCGTATATATTGAATCGGGTTCCAACCAAGGCTGTTTCCAAAATGCCATTTGAGTTATTTAAAGGTTGGAAACCAAGTTTGCAACATATACGTGTTTGGGGATGCCCATCTGAAGTAAGAGTCTATAATCCACAAGAAAAGAAACTAGACCCAAGGACTATTAGTGGATACTTTATTGGATATGCTGAGAAGTCCAAGGGTTATAGATTTTATTGTCCATCTCACAGCACTAGGATTGTGGAATCAAGAAATGCAAAATTTCTTGAGAATGACTTGATCAGTGGGAGTGATCAATCTCAGTATTTGGCTTCTTCTGAGAAAGATCATTCAGTTATTCCAGCTTCCACTTCAAGTGAGGGATTGGTTGTTATTTATAGCACTCCTCAAACTCAATTAAGTGCCCAACAACCAGTCATTGAGATTTCACAAGCTGATGGTAATCTAGAAGATCATGTTGTTCATCAACAATCAGTTGTGCAAGATACTCCTCAAGAGGTCATTGACACAACATTAAGAAGATCAACTAGAATAAAGAAATCAGCAATTCCTAGTGATTATGTTGTGTATCTACATGAATCTGACTATAACATTGGAGCCAAAATGATCCTGAAATGTTTTCACAAGCCATGAGTTCTAAGGAATCAAACTTGTGGTTCAATGCCATGAAGGACGAGATGGAATCTATGGCATCTAATCGAGTCTGGGATCTTGTTGAGTTGCCTGATGGTGTAAAAGCCATTGGATGTAGATGGATCTTCAAAATAAAGAAAGACTCACAAGGCAACATTGAGAGATATAAAGCAATACTCGTTGCTAAAGGATTCACTCAGAGGGAAGGAATCGACTACACGGAGACATTTTCTCCTGTATCCAAGAAAGATTCTCTCTGAATAATTATGGCATTGGTAGCTCATTTTGATTTTGAGTTACATCAAATGGATGTGAAGACTGCATTCCTTAATGGAGATCTAGAGGAAGAGGTTTATATGAAACAGCTTGAAGGATTTTCCTCTAGAGATGGTGAGCATTTGGTTTGCAAGCTTAAGAAATCCATATATGGATTGAATCAAGCCTCACGTCAGTGGTATTTAAAATTTCATGATGTGATCTCTTCCTTTGGTTTTGAAGAGAACATCATGGATCAATGTATATACTAGAAGGTTAGTGGGAGCAAAATTTATTTCTTGGTCCTATATGTGGATGACATTCTACTTGCAACCAATGATAATTGGTTGTTATATGAGGTGAAACAATTTCTTTCCAAAAATTTGGATATGAAAGATATGAGTGAGACATCTTATGTCATTGGCATTAAGATCCATAGGGAAAGATATCGAGGCATTTTGGGATTGTCTCAAGAAACTTATATCAATAAAGTCTTGGAGAGATTTTAGATGAAAAATTATTCACCAAGTATTGCACCTATAGTGAAAGGTGATAAGTTCGCTTTGAACCAGTGCCCTAAAAATGAACTTGAACGGGAACAGATGCACAACATTCCATATGCTTCAGCTGTTGGAAGCCTAATGTATGCTCAGGTTTGCACAAAACCTGACATTGCATTTGCAGTAGGAATGTTAGGAAGATATCAGAGTAATCCAGGTTTAGACCACTGGAGAGCTGCTAAAAAGGTCATGAGGTATCTTCAAGGGACCAAGGACTACATGCTCATGTATAGACAAATCGATCATTTGGAGATAGAGGGCTACTCAGATTCGGACTTTGCTGGCTGCGTTGATTCTCGTAAATCAATATTAGGATTTATATTTATGTTAGCTGGTGGAGCCATATCATGGAGGAGTGCAAAGCATACTTTGACTGCTACCTCTACTATGGAAGCAGAGTTCGTTGCTTGTTTTGAGGCTACATCGCAAGGTGTATGGTTGAAGAGTTTCATCTCAGGGCTTATAATTGTTGACTCTATTGCTAGGCCAATTAAACTGTACTGTGATAATTTAGCTGCTGTATTTTTGGCTAAAAATCATAAGAGTGGTAGTCGAAGTAAACATATCGACATTAAGTATTTAGCCATAAGAGAACGTGTTAAAGAAAATAAAGTGGTCATAGAACACATTAGCACTGAATTGATGATAGCTGATCCTTTGACTGAAGGCATGCCAATTAAGAATTTTAAGGATCATGTGATAAGAATGGGAGTTGGTTCCATGATATAATTGTATGGATAACAATTTGTACAAAGAAACTCTTATTTCAATTATTTGTTTATTTCTCATTCAGGTGTACACGTTATTTGACTTTTGAGAAATGACAAACTTTTCTTTTGGACTTTGAATAAACATATGGTTTATTCATTATATTATGTTGTCACATTTGGAATAGTGGTAAAGAAATTGAATGCATTGTAATGCATAGAAGATAATACTCAATTATAGAGGACCTATCGCTATGATTCATGTATTTAGTTTCTTGTTCAGTGTTGATAAAATATACGGACCAAGTGGGAGAATGTAATAACCTGTCGCTTTCAATGGTCCTTATTTTATTACTATCGTTTCACTAATTAAGAAGTGATAACAGCCCCCCCCCCCTTAAATGTTGAACGCTTGCTTGATGGGAGCATGTGGTGAATGGATTTGAGTATAAATAGGGAACCCTTCCTAAAGCTTTCAAGAAGGTTATCGAAAGAAAAACCAAATAAGCGGAGGCATTGAGTCCCTGATCAAGAGCACATCCTGAGGGCATACACCATCAGAGTGCGATGGCTCATTGATTGAAAGAACTCAATCAAGATCCATCGAGAGGAGGAAGATCAATCAAGATCCATCGAGAGGAGGAGGAAGAACTCAATCAAGATCCCTAGAGAGAAAAGATCAAGATTCCGTGCAGCTGATTCAAAGAAGATCGAATTCCTTACTCTTATCGGAAAGAAATTAAAAATAATGGCTGGAGGTATTTATCGATCTTAACTTGCATGATAAATATATTGATATCGTATTTCCGTATATTTGATATCGTGATCAATATATTTAAATTAAGTCTAACAGTTGTCACGGCCTTGTAGATGGAGCTCTCGAGGGTGGTGTATGGAGTCACCGTGCTGATCTTGGTTCCACCGACGCCGTTTTTATCGATGGAGAGCAATGTAGTGTTGACAGGCACTATTTTCTTGTTTATCTTGATCGATTTTACTCCGATGAAGTACTCCGCCGACTTCTCTCTGGCTATATAAGTTCCAGCGGTGCTCACTGGATTGATGATGAGAGGAGTGTAGATAAGATATTGGGAAGCATCCACGTTTGGTAGCAAGTTGTAGGGTCCGTTGCTGAAGAATATGACACCATCTGCCGACATCGAAGACGAGAGACACAGCGCGAACTTCCGATGGAGGCTGAACGCGGCTGCAAGCTGCGTCGTTAGGCCGATCTTAGTCCAGTCGAGGCCCGCCATGCCGGTGGCGCCGCTCACAAGGCCTTCGAGGAGGGATGTGGGTGCGCAGGATAAGAGGAAATTGGGATCGGTGGAAAGAAGGCCGGGGTTGGATCCATCGGTGGATGGGAGGGAGAGGACGTCGTCGGCGAGCTCGCCTCCGGTGCTCGTGCGGATGAAGGGGTTCTTAGGGGAGACGCCGCAGGTGTTGTTGTTGCAGCCGGGCCGGGGGCGGAGAAGCAATCGCCGCACCCATTGGCGATGGCGAGGGAGCACTGGGCTGAGCGGCATCGGACGGGGCGATACGTGGACGACTTGTAGCCGGTTTCTCAGTCGACCCTTAAGTTGTTGATCCTAATGATTTATTGGCACTCATGTATTTCATTAGCCTGACTCAAACCGAAAAAAAAGCCTAATTTTATCTCCTCAATATTTCTATAAGAAATCACAAAAAAAGGAAAAAAAAAGTGGTACAATGTCATCTCTAAGTCACCAAATTTTTATCATGTCCTCAAAAATGTCAGCTTAAAAGCATTTAGACAATTTTGGCAAATGGTCAGACCCTTATCATCTGTTTTTTAGCATTTCAAAAAATAAGTTTATTATGCACCCATCCCCCCACAAGGCGGCCCACAAAAAAAAAAAACCTTGTTATAATTCCTACATATATTTGAATAACATATCTAGAAAGTCCCTTGTATACCTAAAACCTTATGTCTATTTATCTAAGTTTCACAACAGCTCGTGTGTTCTACCCATTAAGAATATTAACATAAGGTATCATGGCAAAGACCAAATGAAACTGACAAATAAGATGAGCCAAATCTAGAGATGGCCTAGAGACTATCATAAAAAGAAAGAAAAGGACTATTACAACAAGGTTATGCTTAAAGAATAGAAAGAAACATCTAAGAAAGACCTGTGCTTGATGTTTATATTGCATGACAATTCCTGCTGAAGATCCTCAACTGTGAGCACAGTCCCACTGGTAACTGGAGCAGGAAGTTCTGCTAAGGCCTGGAGAAAACAGCATGAAAGAATATTTTAAGAACCATGATAAAAATAGAACCAGTTAAAGAAAGAGACCATAACCTTGTCAAGGTTCAATGCATAATTGGCAGCAACATCCTCTTCTAAATCATCACCATCCTCAAAAATGAGGTTTGAACCATGCATTATCAAAGGTAAATTCATGCCTAGTTTGCTTTTCACTATCTTCTCAACAAAGTCCCGTAACTTTGAGGTTCGAGTGTTTATCTCCAGAAGGAGGGGTGTCTGCTTCATATCATGTTGGACATAGTCATATTACAACATACAAAAATATAAACATGCACATGCATACAAACATATGAACACACCAAGAAAATGTATGCATACAAATATATCATAAAAGATAAGAATACCTTGGAACAGACATAACATGATTTATTAGCCTCAAATGGTTGTACTGGCATTAAAAGCATCTTTCTTGACGGGTGTTCAAGACAATAAGTCATCCTGACAAATATAAAGAGTACAGTATAAATTTAGTCAGCATAAGACAGTTATTATTACAAGCAATCAGAACAAACAAAAGATAGACCCAAATTCCTCAAATTCAACCAGTTGAAGGAGCTGATTTGGGTGTGGGAAAAGGAGAAATAATTTAAAAAATGGAAAAACTGGAATAATACAAACTCATTACACTAACCATAGCTAGTGTCAAACAACAAAACTCATGTAAGGAGAAGAATTAGTTACAAAGTGTAGAATGGAATGGTTTAAGGTATACACACCTGAAGTTCTCAAAATCATCCCGGAGAATCTTGATTGCTTCAATTACTATCAAACCAGCAATAATAGCATTTGTTGTTGCAACAGCATGAACAATATTGCCAGCAATACCTTTAGCTTCGAAAAGACTATGCAAAGGAATTCCAAAAGAAGATGCCCTGATATTTGCTGCAGCAGTCACGAATTCTACAGCCAATTGGTCATCTTTGTCAAAAGTCAGATTCCCAATATCCTGAAAACTAAAATCCAGAGAATCCAAAGTAAAACTATAACATGAGAATTAAATAAAACTTCCTAGGAGAAAATGAAGACGGACCTTCTGACATTTTTCAATAAATAATCTCAAAGCCTCCAAAAAGATTCTTGAATCTTCAGCAAGGTTCCAAATATCTTGAGGATTCTTTAGACCAAGAGACAACATAGCTGACACCGGTGACTCCTCAGTGACACAGTTCTCCAAACTTCATTTTGCTGGATAAGGTTGTCCGACAATACATCTTTGACATAAAGAGGCCTAGGTTTGTTTCTATTCTTCCATGTTTCTTCATTATCTAGTGCAACTTCAATGTTACATCCAAAAACATGATCATAGATTTTACAAGCATATTGTTCAGTATTCTCATCTGTCCTACACTCAAACACATCTTTTGTAGAATTTGTTGAATTAGCGCCATCACTAGAACGCACATTAAGATCATTCTCCTGATTTTTATCTCCAAACAACTTTGCAAAAAGCAGGTCCTTTGCCCAAACGATACAGTGAACAAACTGTCAATATAGGATACAAATTTCAATATGACACCAGGAGAATATTGAAATTATGAAGAACTAATCAAACATACAGTACAAATCATCGAAAACGTAGCAACTAGAGTTGAAAATAGGAAGCAAGATCTTCATTATCCATTAGTTCATATGATACAAGCATCAACAACTTGGTCACTTGGAATTCTACAGTTTCAGATTAAGCACATTTTTAAACACTTATCTAGGGAAGAAAAATGTTTGCATGCATGTTACTCATGACCTTGTTAAACGTTGCAATTTAAAGTACATTGGTTTATTAACTATTAAAATTCAGTGCTAGAATCTTTGAACCAACACAAGGTATGAATCTTAAAGTTTAATCATCAAAGATGAAAATAGACCATTATCCTCAACAGTAAACAATATTTTTCTCAAACAAAAGACAATATCATTTCAAATAAGAAAAATCATATATCATTAATATAAGCTCATCACCGCATATCAGCAAAGAGAATTGATCTAACTCAGCATTTGGATCTTTAATACAAGGTCAAATGAAAATAATAATAATAATAATTTCAGAAGAAGCCAATTTTTTGGTATACAAGTAACACCAGTACGCATGTTTAGTGTGTCATATAATCAAAGTACTATTTTATTCTGTAAAGATACTGCACAATGTTTTAAAGAGTCTGCATGTGTGGAACTAGTAAGGTGTCTTGCTTATAGGTTGTGAATTTAATAACCATATATGATATCTTGAAGCCTTTTATCATAGAAATTCCCTACAAAATTACCCCTCAAATTTCATGTTATCAAACCTGCAATATAGCTCCTGACCATCACAAAATTTCAAGGACCTACTCATCCATCAATATATGATCTTGGCATTGGACGGTGTCACAAGCTACAACAACACTCAAAACCATTTATTACCAAAGAATCAATCTAACATCTACAAAACTCAGCATGAAAGACATTAACCAACACAAAGCCACATCCAGTTCTAGTGCACTTAGGGCCTTGTGGATCTCTGATTCACCAATTATATTCTTGGCTTGGTGAAGGATGTCATTGATGAGATTGGTGAAAAGTATATTATCCAAGTGGTCACAGATAACGGTGCAAACTATATGAAGGCGTGGAATGATTTGATGCTCGAGAAGCCACACCTATCTTGTGCAGCACACTATGTAGACTTAATGATAAAAGACATTGAGCAGTTACCAAAGGTAAAGTCAGCAATAGAAAGTGAACAGACGATATCGAAATATAATTACAATCATGCATGGATGCTCGCTCTCATGAGGAAACATATACAAGGGGAGCTACTCAGGCCAGGGTTGACAAGATTTGCTACAAATTATATAGGATTAAAGAGCCTCTTAGATAATAAATCTGGTTTAAGGGCTATAATGACTTGTGATGAATGAAGGACCTCTAAGCTTGCAAGGACCAATGAGGGGTGACATGCTGAGGGTACCATATTAAGCAATAATGTTCTGAGGTAGTCAAGGCAATTGAACCCTTATATATAGTACTAAGAGTGATAGATAGTAAGAAATTCCCTCAAATGGGATATGTGTATCCCAAGATGCCTACTTCTAAAGAAGAAATTATAAGAGTAGTAGGCCAGAAGAAAGCAGCACCATATTTGAGCATCATTGAGCATAGATGGGACATTCAAATGGGGAGGGAATTGCACTTGGCAGGTAAAATTTTCATAAATCTCATTCTTTATTGATTCTTCATTTAATAATTTATGGATATCTTTATTCTTAATTAATATTATTTTTATTTACTTTGTACAGCTTATTATTTGAATCCAAAGTACCAATATGATCATGATATTGCCTTGAATGAGGAGTTGTTGATGGCCCTGAAAATGTGGTATATAGGCTGGAAGGTGATTCAGACTTAGATGCTGAAGCCATAAGTGAGGTAACAAAAGAGTAGATATTTGCAATGATATGACTATGAATGTAATTATATGTTATATTACCCTCTTAAAATTAAACATACATTGATAAGAACTCTATTTTGATGAGCCAGGGAAAAAATTTTCGAGAGAGGAAAGGAAGCTTTGGAGATCAAGGAGCTGATAAATCAATATCTAAAATGTCACTAGGTATAATTAAGGGATAACTTGTTACTATTTTGTCTACTCTATCACCTATATATAGAATGCTTATATAGTTATGTTTAATTTGAATGTAGCGGAGTGGTGGGTCAAATGGGGTACATCTGCACCAACTCAAAGAAATATTTCCATCTGTGTCCTCTCGCAGACTATCTCATCAAGTGGATGTAAGCTCATTGGAGTGCATTTGCCCTGATCCATACAAAAGTCAGAAATTGCCTGACCCCAAAAAGATTATGAGATCTAGCTTCTATCCATTAGGCTGAAGCTTAAGTATGTAAATGAAGGAAAAGAACTTCAGCAAGATGATCCATTGGAGGAAGACTTTATCTATGATGATGATGACCCAATGGTAGGTTAGGTTGCGAATCAGGAAGTACAAGACCCACCCATATTGGATGAGCCAAGCGATCCTCCTCGACCATGCAAAATAAAAGCACAACAAGCCGGGGTACAAGATGGACCAGTGGGCAGCCTCTCACTTATCTCCCAATGATGGTGGATCAAGCAGCAAACAATCTGAAGATTTTGATCAACAATTTAATAGTAAAATGTTTAATTCAAAACATGATGCACAAGCCTCCAAAACTGGCCAAGGCATTGAGACCAAGTCAATTATTGAAGGCTGGTCAAGCTTCAAGGGTAAGCCAAAAAGGCATGATCGAGTCCTCAAATTCTGGATTGCCTAAATCATTTCATGATAATAACAATGACAATAATAGCTCAAGTGATGATGGATCTAATTATGGTGGCAAAGTGAGGGTGGTAGTCAAGCACAAGGGATGAGTCCATTTACTAGAGAGGCAGAATTCACTCATGCTACACAAGATGACCATGGAGCCCGACACAAATCTAGATATCACGATGAAGAGGAGTTACTAGCTTGCAGAAGGGAAGCCATAATTGTTGCAGGACGTGGCACACAAGCTGTTGATATTTTAGCTAATTTTTAGGAGTTAAGAATAAATGAGGAATGTCGACATCGAAACTATTCAAAATTTGAGGCATGGATGGGCCAAAAAGCCCAAAAGAGCAGGTTGGAGTCAGAGCATGTCAGATCATCATTNCTAGTTAGTTTTATAGGAAATTAAAGAGCTACTATTCAGCATTGTTCATGCTACAGTACTATAAACAGTGATTACCAGCTATAGACATCTTTTTCCTTAATCAGCTTGGTTCATTGGAGAACTAATACTCTAGGAGTCTGATTCCAAAAAGGAATAGTAGTAGGCTTTATATATAGACTGCATTGTGTCCAACTGTTGAAATGTGAAATTTAGATTTGATATTTAAAAAGAGGCCTAGTACGGCTGGTTCTTCCTCTCTTCTTCTCTTATTTCATCTTATTTCTTCCACGTCCTTCCACTTTCTATTATTCTCTTTTTCTTATATATTTATGCAACTATTATTCTTCTTTGTTGGATTAGCACTGTTCACTGATTGATTTCTACACTGATTGATTTATACATTGATTTCTCAATCTCCTTCTCAAGCTATTCTTCTTATTCTCTCAACTAATGAAGTATCATCTTGCTAGATCAGATTTCTGCAGTGTTCAACTTGATCTGAAGCGGATAACTTTTAACCTTTTCTGATCTCCTTGAACCAGTCTTGATCTTGAGATCACCTAGTTTGACATTGTTTTAACCGTAGAAACTCTTGATTATGTTTTGAGACCTCCCAAAACCCTAGGGCTAATACACGAAATCCCTTTCCCCACTAATAACTAGAATCTAATTTGGATCTGCCCTATTTCTCAATCCCAAATAGCAAGCATCCAGAACTTTCAAATCATAAGTTTTTTTCCCTTTTTTTTTTTGGCCTGCAACTTTTTGTACATGGTAACCCTAGTCTAGCCATAGTCTCAACCCTCACCATGCGTTGGCAAGGAACACACCAAGCCCTTATACCTTATTGGTATGCTACCAGGTTGATATTCTATGTCCTGTACCAGCTAGCACAGTAAAGTGCTGCCAACACTAGTTGTACCGCTGCTGCTTGGTAATCACGAGCATAAAGGAACTGGTGATAAGTTCTTTAGTTTAATTTTCTGTTGTGAATGTACTTAGCATGTCAACTTTGTCTAAATCTGGAAGAAAAAGTCATCTTATGGTTGCTCAAACCTGCATCAAATGAAACAGAATCCATATGGCACAGTAACAAAGTCAGAAACCCTAAACGTGGCGGATACAATACCCTCAATAAACACAATGTATTTTAATAATTCAACAGATACAAAGATTAAATGAAAAAACAAGTTAATGCATTAAGCCCAAAAGAAAATTTATTTGACATCAACCCCATATCAATATATCATTAACCTTTTAACAAAAGTTGTATGAAAGTATTTGAAGCTCAATAAAGGTTAATTAAGCTATACAAGTCAAATATTATGCAGATGAATTTCACAAAAATGTCAGTTAGAGAGAATGATGTACCATCCAAGCTTGAATAACAGCGAATTTTGTAATATAAGACCCATTATAAGAATTTTGAAATGCATTATTGCAACACAAAACTTTGTAACAAGCATTCTTTCAAAAATAACACTTATTTATGTAGTAAAAATGTTCCTAAGCAACAATATACATTAAAGAACAGTTCAACTGAAAAAAAAAAAAAAACACAAGAATCGAGATTAGGCATTTAGCCATAGTCACCAACAAAGATCAAACCTTTGAAGGAGTGCTGGTGATGGTGCAAACAGGATAGGATTTCGGAGTTGGTTTTGTTTGGCATTCATAGCACTCTGTTTTACCCTTGACATGGACAGTGACCTGCTCCAATCAAATTTAATATATAGTTAAAACCACCAAGACAAAGTGATACACAACCAGAGTCATTCTATTGTGAAACAAAAACATTAAATCAGTTAAGGAACAACTAATTAGTGTATAAATAATCAGGGCTTAAGAAAATATCAGGAGCAGCTCATAATTCCATATATATAAATGTAATCATGAACTAGAAAAGTTAAGAAACTTCAAAGGAAGGTCCACAAAACCAATACTGAGACCCATAACAATGCATTACCGGTATGGTATGGTATGGTATGCACCCCATGCTGAGATTGGGTGCCCATTTGTTTCTCACTCTTAACTATAATACCCACCACTCAGTACTGGATAGTACAAGTATAGAGCAATTCATCTTGATTCAGACCAGTTTGGTTCATACCAAATTAAAACTCAATACTACATTAGCATCTTACGGAATGGCAAAGTACGGTTGGTACAGCAAACCTTGCTTCAAAGTTGCAAGCAGTGTAGTACTGAAGAACAACTATTTCAGCATAGCATACATTTCCAACAAAATGAAAACAAGAAGTTCAACAACAAACTAAAGTCATACTATATCTTTAATATGATGTGAGGAAAAGACATGTTGAAAGCATACTAATTCACTTGCCAAACAAATATAATACTCAGATAAGTTTGATGGAACGTCATGCTGTCAGCGTTTGAGTGGAACAGAATGCATTCTTTGGTGGAGGTTGAGAAGAAAAAAAGAGCACATATTATCCAGCAACATTGATCATTCCATGCATCAATCATTATCAAATTAGTAAGACAGAATATTGATCATTCCAATGTTGTTGTTCTTGTTGTTGTACAGAATATCGATCGCACTAAATTGACCATGAAGGAGGAAAAGAAGTTAACTAGAGTATGAGTTTAAATTCATCAAACAATCTTGGTAAATTCCATTGCTCATAATGTCAACCGTACAATGTTAGGAATAAGGTCCACCGTATTGGGTACGAGTACCTATGGTTTGGTGCAGTGCATACCGCATCGAATTGAAGATGCATCGATCAGATGGATTGGGAGGCCTCCACCCACGTCCGCCACTATACTTGACCAAACTGAGCAGTTCGATTTGGTACAAGACAGTTTGACCGGGTTCTAAAAGCCGGTATAGGGCGAAATGGTTGGTTCAAGGCGGTTCGCCTTCCGAGCCAAACCAAGAGGCCAAACCGTCCTTGGTTGTGGACCAGGTTGGTTCGGTTTGGCCTGAACTGTCCGGTTCGGGACGGTTTGACTAACCTTGGTTAGTAATGTAGAGCAAAAGGAAATTTCAGCCATGAGTAACCCAATCCCAAAATATTCATCAGATCAACAAAGTATAAAAATGTACAGGCTAGTTAGCCACCAATCCTTTACTGTTTAATATATCCGATGTGCCTAGCTTCACAACAACTCTTGATCCAGAAAAGTCTTGGGATAAGACATTTGCAACCTTCAACATTGTCTGGAAGACAATTTCAATATAATTGCCTGTTCCTTGGATAAAACAAGATAAAGAGGAAAGTCAAATAAGATTCAGATACAAGAGCTCCAGGGACCTCATTAATAGTAGTGTTGCATTGATTTTTTTAGTCCAAAGCACAGCAAACCATGCTTGAATAATCTCATTTGCCTCATCAATTTCTTTGTTTCTTAACTGAACTGGATTAATCATTTTGATCATGTAATGCAATCTTTTTACCTGAAACTGACATAGATATATCATTAGACTTCACCTCCAACATTTAGGATTATACTGCATTATGTTCAACAGTACGCAGAGATCTTACTGTGCCTTTTAGAACTTTGTGAGAAATGGGACTTTCTAGCATCACTGAATGGCAGACTTCATGTTTCCATTAGAGTGGTAGATACGTGAGAACAACAACAAATGTATCAAGGCCTTAACTCAAGTTCACATGGTAAGATAAACAATCATCATCGTGCCACTCAAAATCATTATTATAACTGGAAATGTGGATCCTACTGCATTGTACATTGAAAAACTCAATACTCTTGACTTGTTAAGATCAAAGGATGAAAAAACTTTAAAGACATTGGGTATCTGATTTCCCATATTAAAGAAGATGAATTTATGCTAAATGTAAGTAGCAAAATAACAAAACAAAAGCAAGACTTCTAGATGCTTTGTTTCTTTTCTAAAGGAATGAAACAATTTTAGTAGGAATTTGCTTCTTAGAGAGATCCAATTAAGCTTTTTATTGAGGTAGTTGACAGCATGGTACAAACTAAAGACACACCAATCTCTATTAATTTCCATGAAAAAACTCATCTAATACAATTTTGATCGAATAAAACTCTTCTAATACAATTTTGATCATGCCAAAAGCATAATTATTGCAAATATCAGAGTTGTAGTGTTGCTTCAATTTTGGACATGAATGACCAACATTTGCTAGTCTTGTAGATTTGCCCTTTATTTTTAACATATGATGCATATATTAGATCAATAATGAATCAAAAAAGCTCAAGAAAATTTTGAAATACAAAGGTTTAAACCAAGGAAAAAGAAATGAAGAATGAACGAAAAGTATGGCATGAATGAAGAAAAAAGGAAGCATAATTTAAACATACGTAATATGTTAGGAACATCACCTAGAGATATTAAGTACCAGACAGAAACCTATTTTCTTTTATACTATGAATGTTTAAAAGTTGAATTACTTGAACAAATAAGTAATTGATAAAACTAACAATTATGACATAGTTCCTGAGATAATTGGACCCTCCAAGTGAATTTTCATGGAAGGCCATCATAATATAACCTTATCTAGATAACCTTTCATTATAGACTAAGATCAACAAAGAAAGGAGTTCCGATAAATTGCTGGCATGGATTATATGTATTTATAGTATTTAGTCTTTAAAATCTCTTAACCTGATGGTCATGTAAGTGCTCCCAGTGAGATTTTTTTTTTGGCATGTTTCAGCAATTTTGTATGCAGATTTGTAACAAAATTCCATTATAAATATCAAATAATGCCAACATGCTCCATAATAACATAGTATCTTCACACACATAAATGGAGGAGAGCATGATGATATCTGATTGCTCCATATAGTGTGGTCAAAATTACTCAATTAATAAAAGAATTTGACCACTCATTGAAAACAATAAAAGATGGTGCTCAGATTTGTTTTGTGCATATATATATATATATATATATATATATATATATATATATATATATATATATATATATATATATATAGAGAGAGAGAGAGAGAGAGAGAGAGAGAGAGATGTGGGCTTGGCCACATTCGCATGTAGCCATGCCCAAATCCAATCACTGCCCCCACCATTAGATCCACAAGGATTTCAAAGCCAAAAAGTCATCGGTTAGACATCATTTGCTGCTTAACAAGAAAAAAAAAACTGATGGAATAAACAGCAACAATAATGAATAAATATAAGCATTATGGAAATAAATACTAACTCTTTCAGATGATGGTAAACATTTATCCTATAAAATAAGCGCTAGTATGTCCATAATAAACAACTCAACTCAACTCATCTCATCTAAGCCTTTTCCCAACTATATGGGGTCAGCTATATGAATCTGCTTCTTCCACTCTGCTCTATTCAGGACCAAGTCGACATTTAAATTACAAATAGTTATATCTTTTTTAATTATTTTGCCCATATTAATTTAGGTCTACCTCTACTTCTATCCTTACCATGAATTGTTAAAAGATCACTCTTTCTAACTAAAGCATCTAAAGGTCTACGTTGTATATGTCCAAACCACCGTAATCGATTGTCTCTCATTTTATCTTCAATTGGGGCTACTCCCATCATTTCTCTTATATGTTTATTTCTAATTCTATCTTTTAAAGTTTTACCATATATCCATCTTAACATATGCATTTCTATTACACTTAATTTATTCACATGTTGTTTCAATATTGCCCAACACTCTGTTCCATATAGAATAGCTGGCCTAATAGCAGTTTTATAGAATTTTTCTTTCAATTTTAATGGAATGTCCATAATAAACAGTTAAACATAATTGATAAACACTTAATCTGTTTTGGTAAACAAAAACACTGTAAAATAAACAAAAACTATTGAGTCAGAGGCTTTCACATGTTGCGCACTCCAAGGAACCACACATGTGGGGGCTGGACACATGGCACCTAGATGTTTGCAGCCTGTCCCATCTGCCCCATCTCCATAATTGCACCTCATTCCTCGAGATGTACCACGGATCTAATAATTTCTATTTATTTATATTAAATATATGTTTATTACTGCAGATTAGGTGTTCACCAATTCAAACTAATTGTTTATTCAGAACATGTTAGTATTTATTATATGGAATAAGTGTTTACCATCATCCCGAAGGAGTGAGTGCTTATTTCCATCATGTTTGTGTTTATTACGTTGGAATTTTTTAAGCAGCTAGCAGGTGGCTTGTTGGCTTTGAGATCCATATGGATCTAAGGTGGGGGCAGTGACCGGATTTGAGCTTCATATGAATATAGCCAAGTCCAACCCACTATATATATATAAGCTTCTTTTGCTTAGGCAAGAATTTGCGCATTGTTTATCAACAAATGGTTGCAGTAATGAAAGCAAGTTCCTCTAGTGAACTAGGCAACAACCCATAATTTACAAGTGGTTTTCATAAAATCTAAGTTTGGTTGCATAATAACAAGGTAAAATACAAGAATAAATGCATCAGCCTCTAAAAGAGTATCCAGAAATCTATAAATCATGTGCAAGTGCCTTGAATAGACTGACAACTAACAAAGGGCTGGCTGTGTTCAAAGTAAATAAAATATATAAGTCAACAATTATGCAAAATTCCTGGGAGGAATTCCTTAAAAAAGTTAAGATTTCATGTGTGCAATTTGAAAGCCAAGATTGATAATCACCAGAAAATTTCAAGGGAAGCAATTGGCCATCCACATTTGCCACATAAGAAGTTAACTTGTGATTTATTACAATATTTTTTGCTATTTTTAAGGGCGGATAAATATAATAAGTGCACAATTCACCATCTCTTATACTTTTTGGTCAAGTGAAAAACTATTGGTTCTTCTCAACTCAACTCAACTCATCTAAGCCTTTTCCCAACTACATGGGGTCGGCTACATGAATATGCTTCCTCCACTCTGCTCTATTCAGGACCAAGTCGACTGAAAAACTATCGGTTCTTCATATATGAAAATTAATTATGAGATTGTCTACATTTCATGTCTTGGCCTTTACAATGACAATACTTAACCAGCTATTGTAAGTTTGACTTGGCAAATCAAGTTGTTTCTTAGTCTCTCAAAAATTTGCTAAACCTATTTAGCAATAATTAAATAACATTTATAGTATAAATTAGTAAAACCACCACTTGCATTTCCACAGTATTCTCAACTGCTACAATGTTTACAAGTATTGGCCTTTTGCAAATTATATTCTAATATCAGCCCATGTTCTGAATGCCCAACAACTCAACTGCTAGTATGCGAAAATATATAACAAACCACAACTACGACTACGCAAAATGACGAAAGTGTCTTCCCTTATTGCTTCAGAAAATTAGCCCAATAGAAAACTCTCAAGATACAACAAGAAAAATACATTCATGAGAAAAATATATAGAAAGGATAACCTAAAACAAGTTATAGAGGAAAAGTTCACCAGGAAGTTTTGTAAGTTCGATAATCATCAGTTCTTTGTATAGTTCATTGAGCAAAACTATGTTTATTACATCAAACCATCTCAGTTTGCCTTTTCACACAAGCCTTGGACGACATAATTGTACTAATGCCTCAGCATTAAAAAGAATGGCTGTCATGAAATTAAGATGATCCCAATTAGTTGGGACAAACTAATAATGCTTATGGTTATAAATCTTCTTCAGCTTCAGACAGAAAATAATGCAACTTTGTACTTTTCTCACAATACCATATTGTTCTTTGATATTTTGGTTTTTATAACCATTAAACAATATGACTGAACCCACTGTGGCCAAGAAGTAGAAACAATCAAAGCCATAGATAAAAAGAATAATCAATCTCATAACAGAAGCAAACCTTGTGTAATATGTAACACTTATCCTTGACAAAAACAAGACTACAAAGCTCAATGTTGATAATAGAATGTATATGAAAGAAAAGGTGTATAAATGGAATAAAGAATCAAATAACAAATTAAAAAGAAAAGGAAACATCATTTAACCTGCCCCAAGAACCCTGTGGTTCCACTTTCAACCAAAGGAACTCCAGCTGCCAAGCAAAGGCGGTTAACATGTCGTCTAGCATCTAAGTTATCAAGACCATTCAAAACCACATTAAATTGCTTAAAAAAATCCACATCAAATTCAGGATCCTTGACATTTGCATGGTATGGTGTTATACTGATTTGAGGTCTAAACTTTACAACAGCATCTCGAGCAACCTAAATGAAGAAAATGACATGGAAGCAGTCAGAGCAACAGCATAACACACAAGAACATCGGAAACATCAAGTATGGCATAACTATGGTAGACATATCAAACATTAATTTCTTACTTTAGCCTTAGATTGCCCCACATGGCTCTGTCGAAACAAAAATTGTCTATTTAGGTTACTGACTTCAATTGTGTCCATATCTATCTGTAAATAGCAAATAACAGTTATAGATGGTAATACTGCTTGAACAAACATTGTAAATCTCATGCGAAATTTAAAATGAAAAATATAATCAAATGTTCTATAACTGTTAAAATATAATAAGCTTTGCTGTGGTTAAGTCATTAACACATCAAACACATAAACAAAGATCTTTAAAAAATTAAATATAAGAGAGAGAATGTAAAACTTTACTGCCATTTCAGACTATTATATTGTCATATTATGGATTCCATTCAGTTCAAGGTGTATATTGCTAAAATTCTATATCAGAAATTCAGAGAAGTGAAGAAAGAATGATCTGATGCTTCATTCTGCAATCTGGAATTCAATAAAGCAAAAGTTAAGCCACTGGCCACTAAGCACTCAAAGCAGCATATCCATGGTCAGAACAATGATTAACAAAGATTATCAACAAAAACAAAAAATAGATGGAGAAGCATGAAGGTGGAACCAATAGAGAAGAATCATGTGGATTGCAACTAACTCTTGATTACAAACTTTTAAAATGGACATTACAAAGTGCAAAGTAACTTTATTGAGCTCAGAAAAAGAACTTACACATACAATTAGTTTGATGGTATAAACAGGAATAGATCCTTGGCTTTACTTTAAACGAAGAAAGAAAGATTTGTGTATGTATTCAAATAATCATGCCACAGATATTGCTCTACTTGTCATCTCCAGATCAAGGTAAGCAGATGATAGGATAAATTAATATGATGCACTTAAACTCTGGGGTGGTTTTCCTTAAATCATGCACATATACAAAACTTTGAAGAACAAAATTTTGATAATTATTAGAAATAAAAATGGACCCAACAGAATGATTCAAAACAAAGGCCAATCAACATCATTCAAAACAAAGGCCAATAAACACCATGTAGTCAATATTTCATAGCATGCATTAATAGTGTCTATACCAACAAAAATATATTTCCTGCTTAATCTCATTGGACTTATGCGAACATATCCCTAGTCCTTTCAACTAGTACAGTCAATTGTGAGAATTATAGGATTGCACTCTTGCTCTCTTACACATTGGATTGTTTGATTCATAAAGCATTAATCAAAAATGAACCCAATTGATCTAGCTTTACAAAAAAATTATGAGTTCTAATACAAAGAGAGAACAGAATCTTAAAGGGTCTCAAAGTCGGTGCTTAATGGGCTGAAAGGAATGTGAAAATTAGAATGGAGGGTGTGGGAGGGGAAGAAGGGTTTTTTTTTTTTTTTTGTTGGGGGAGGGGGTGGGGCAGGGGGGGAATTGGGTTGTAAAACATGTACCATGGGCTTAAATTGATGCCCGAAGGTTGGTGGGAGGTATCTTGATTTTGCCAAAACCTGTACCAATGGTTTAAATTGATGCCCTAAGGATGGTGGTAGCTATCTATATGCATTGAGGTTGACAACTTTGTAGGGTACTTCAATACTTTCATATCTTGCAATGGTTGTTGCTTATGAATAAAACAGAGAGAGGAGAATCCAGCCTAGATAGGAAATAATTTTCAAACTTTTGGATAGTGGTGGCTATGTTACAATCCCAACATAGTACCTATAACTTTGAGAGTCCTTGTATGGCAGAATTTAGCTATACGTCAACCTAGCTCACAATGAATATCATACAAGCTTTTCTGTTAACTTCAACATTTTTGCTTTGGTATATGCCTACCAGCAGACTTGATTCAACTTCTGTTCATTACATCTCGCTCATATACTATATTGAACTAGTGATTAAATTTCAAATGAGAAGAGAATTCTAGAGCTTAAAGGCAGGTGCAATAGATACAAGAAGAGCATGAACTGCCTAAAAGATGATAGTAATCACTTTCAGGTGCATAAGGGACTTAAAAAAAGGTAGCAGTTCACCATTGTGGACCATAGAAAAACCCATTTGAAAAAAAAAAAAAAAAAAAAAATCCACCATAAAAGGGTTTAGTGGTTCCATATCTGAGCTTAGGCAAAAGAGTGGCATGCATTGCCGCCTCAATCTTCAATCCATGGCCCATATTTATTATTGATTTCAGAAATTCTAGTACCCAAACTTTTTATGAAATGTGTAAGAGGTTTAGCTTTTACCAGAACTACAGATATCTCCAATTTGTTTAAGTTTTGTCATTTTTAGGAGAACTTTTGGGGAGAATTCAGAAGCCAGTTGATGCCCACTTATAGTCTTTCATCCTTCTTTATCTTGGTCATTCTATAGTAAGTTTTGGACACCAGTAGTTTCAGTAAAGTTGGCAAATTTGGTCTTTGTTCACTTAATCCAACCCAACCCATTTCTGAGCCACCTGATCACCCTTGAGGGTCACAAATTGTGTACGGATGGTATCAATTAACTTGTCAAATTGGTGGTTCAAGTTGCTTGAGTCATAGGATTTTGAACCATATGGCCAAAACTGGATATATGTTTAGCATAATATATTTGTGAAAAAAGATATATATCACAAAATGATATTAAAGGGGGGTCTAAATAGGAATGCTTGAGGCATGACGATTCATAAAAGTAACCTCAAATAATTGGGAGAAGGCCTGGTTCTTGTTCTTGCTCTCCATTCTCTTCTCCCTTTCCTCAGTCATCTTCTTTTCTCCTTTGTTTTCTAGCTCTTCTTGCATTCTTTTCTCCTCCCTTCTTGCATCTTCCTTAGCTCCACCTATTAACATGAAGTTGCCCCACCACCATGGTAAACCCATTCAAGCCCTATGTCACGAATACACACCAACAACCTCCTCACATGAAAGTCTAATCACCAGATTATCACATGTTTCAAGACCCAGCGGGGCATCTCTTGAGATGCTGGAATGGATTAGCATCTCAAGTGTCAAGACAAACCATCCCGCCATCATCCTAGTGTCTTAATTGACACGTCTTAAGATATTCTCAAGTATTGAGATATACCACCAAACGATGTCAGGACATGCCATTGTTCGGTAACACATCCCATTGCATGAAAAAATTGGGATGATTCTATCCCACAGGATTTAAAACCTTGCTATCACCTTAGTCATATCTAGTATTCTTAACAAAGCTACCAATCACTACTATGCTCAAACCTACCTCCACCTAAGCCTCGTCGCAACCCACTCACTAACAAAGCCTGCTGTCATCACCTCACTACCAGACTACCCATTGCCAAAGCTGTATACCACCAACCCAACCTATTGTCAAAGCTATGGATCCCCATTTCTGCTCTTCTCCTCTCATTCTCTCCTATCCACTACCCTCTTCTTTGGTTCAACATTGTATTTTGAACCATCCCAAACCTGACAGTTCAATTTGAACCAAATCAAACCAGTCCAAAACCAGGATGGTTTGGCCTCTCAATTTAGTACCAAACCGATCCCAACCGACCAAACCGATCCCAACCGACCAAACAGACTCTATATCGACGTACTGAACCAAACTAAACCACTCCAAACCGAACCATCTAGTTCGGCCTGATTTAGGATGGTTCATGAATTGGGACCTCCTGTTCCACCTGATCAATACACCACCAGTTCAACATAGTACATCCAGTACTGAACCACATCAGTTCTTAGTATGATGAACATTAGTTCAAATTATCTAAGACCAACTTGCTACCAAGTCAAGTTGCTCTGCATTAGTCCTAATAGTGGAGAGTGACCTAATCCAAAGCAGACCTAAACCATTTTAGTACCCCCTCTAAGTTTGGGCATCCAAATACAAGATTCTTAACTTAAGAGCTTAGGTTTAGCTTCTCTTTCTCTCCCTACTCTCTTCTTCTTTGTAATTGCTATTGTGATAAGTGACTTCAAGCTCAATTTGTATAAAACAATTCATTGCTACAACCCTCTCGACTGTTGTTCTTCATGTGATTTGGATACATCAAATTAGATTATGATTTGATCCATGCATATAATTAGTTCAATCTTCATTTTTTTTAACAGCCGCAGCGTCTAACTTTCTTTTGTGCTGCTTTTTTGCAAAATAAAACAAAATAAGCAAAAAAAAATATTCCAAACTGACTTGGTATTATTTAGCTTGCCAAGTCTTGGTTCTTTAAGAGCCCCAAACACATAGTTAGCTTCTTCTCTTTCGACCTAAAGTCAAATAGCATAAGCCAAATAGCATTTCCAGGGGACATTATTGACCTAAACTCTTCAACGCAATAGCGAATCTTAACCACATAAAACCTTAAAAATTTCCCCACCAATTTCTCTGACATCCCTAAATATATTATGACCCGTCTCATGGTTCTATATTACAATTGTGTCATAAACCCTTGTGACCTTTTTCTTGTTGGCCTACCATCACTCTTACTAAACTTAGCTATGGATCCTACCACTGATAGTTCTTGCATATCCACTCTCTTTATGTCTGCTTAATATGACTTTTTCTATTTCATGTAGCTTTATCATATATATCACTAATATGTTGAGTACTGCACTGAATAAGAGTTCAGTGTTGTTAAAGCATCTTGTTTGTTACATATATATATATATATATATATATATATATATATATATATATATATATATATATAAAAAAAAGACTTTTGAATGTATTAGAAAATGCTAGGTCTCCTTCTAGGTACAAACTTATGCAAGGCATCTACAGCAATCTCATTTAAGGCCTCAGCATCTTCTTGAAGCAATCTATAAGCTAGCATAACAAATTAGGGCAGTTCAGAGAAGCAAGGATTCGCATCCCAACATGTCCCAGCCTGTCCTACAAGTACCATACCACTCCAACGAGAAAGTAGTACCAAAGCTGCCCTCAAGACACTGACCAGTAACAATAAAGATATACAGGGACAATTACGACCCAACACTTCGGACTAGTGCATTGCAGGACAACTATTTTCTCTTTATTTGTGTTAATGGTTGCTCCAATCTGTAGTAACATGTTCAGGTACTAATCCCAGGACAAACCAAAATGGGTACCAGTACTAAGGCTCTAATCCTTCATTTCAAAACCTAAGATTAGTGACCCCATTGTCCTGTAACAATGCTTATGTAGGTGTTCGAGCCAAGCAGCTGAGGTAGCTCAAAAATAAATCAGGTACCAATATGAAAATAGATCAGCTGAGAGAATTAGTTCCTTTCTTAACTAATTACCGCATCCACATGCATGCCCTAGAGGCAAAAGACAGAGGAGAGAGAGAGAGAAGTAAATAGCAAAGTAGTTAGATCTAGGACCAAAAACAACTATAGGAAAAAAAAAAAGAGGGGGGGGTTACAAGGTGACAAAACTCAAGCCTTTTTTTCTCTCTTTCCTCCTCTATTTTCTAATTTTCAATGTCTTTACCATGCAGACAATGGCTACTACTATAACAGCCAGTGTTGTATTTAGGGGATACTACTATGACTACTGTCATTTGCAACTCTTGTTTGCTATTTTATTGGCATTGCATGAATGAACAAAAGTAACTATGTTGTCATCAAGGTCGCATCGATGACTAGGCTCCAAAATTTAAATATCAGTTGACCTCCAGTCACCCATTTGTTGCTGCAATGTCGAAAGCATTCAGAACTCATGATAAACATTAGAATATAAAATTGTTATAGATGAAACTATGATAATTCTGTTAAAATCATCTGTAAACTTCTTGTTTCATGCAAACAAGGCTATTTTAATCTAGAAATGAGCCATCCTTATTATGGTTTATCTCAAAACCATACTTTCCATTTGACTAGGTGTACACCTAATGAATAAATTTATTTATCCTTGTCCCAACAATGAGCATCTTCAAACTGTCAACTATACTTCATTGTGACAATGCCAAATCCATAGGTGCACAAGTGTGTTCATAACTAAACTATAAGTATAAAGAATCTCTTCCTTCTAATTAGTAACTATATTTCTTCTGGCACCTAACCATCACTAAAGGATTGCCACACTTTCAAAGATAATATCTTGTCCACAAGATATTCTTCACATGCATTTCTGTTCTATCTATTGTTTAATTCCTTAGGTAGTGTTTGATACCCCAAAAGCTATCACTGGATAAATGTACAGGATAGCATTTATCCAGGGGATAGCTAAGGGAATAAGCATCTTTTTAAAATTACAAGTCTGCAATCAAGGGATAACTTTAGTTGTTTCTGGATTTCCTAGGGAATAAGTTCAGGGTATAACCCATGGTTAAACATGGGTTATCCCTCTGGTTAAATTTTTTCAGACCTATCCCCTCTAGCTATATCATTTGGGTATAAGGGGGATATCCTCCCTTATCCCCCATATCAAACACTGTCTTAGGCTCCAAGCCAATTAGCAGTTCCTCCTGTGTCATCCTATACTTTTTCAGAGAAAGATGCATTTTAATATCCTAGATTCCACATATGTAAATCTCCTTTATGTCATATAAATTTGCATCATATCCCGATCAGCCACTTATCCTCGGAGTACACAGTCATAAACTAAAAATCTATAGATGTATATCACTCTTCCCTACTAAGCATAATCTATTTGTATTACACCAGTACTACAAGTGATTGGATGATAACCTCATTTCTAAAAACTGCATGTTGATGTAAAACCATGTACCATACAATCTTAACTGCATATACCATGCACCACTACAAAATTTGTATATAGATATTTTCATTTATTGTTGTCTTTTGCATTAACATACCAACATATTCTATACCATTTTGGCATATTTTTCATTAATACGTCATCTCACACCAATCCATCTAGATCTTCTCTTCAGGTCTTATTTGCAGATGCATATTTTTTTCCTTTGAAAAAAAAGTGTGCAACATATTTGCTAGGTGAAATGTCTTCAGATTACCCACTGAGGTCTATGCATCCACCCTATGCAAAGGAACTTTCTTAGTATTTCAAAACAAAACAGCCCCATGCTGCCAAGACAGTAACCGGAAACCTAGTCCCATTTATGTCAGTAACTGATGCAACCCAGAATAAGAATATTAATTACATTTCTACAAGATGTTTTTCTTCCTCAAGTTACTAATTTAGAACACAACCAAATTCTGCGTATGAATTTTCTCTGTCGAATATCTTATTTATCATCCCCACAACCATAACCTCTCCACAACCAGCAATTGGCCTCATAGAGACACATCTACATCACTGTTATATTTTCCACATCAAAATCAACTGCTGCCGCCTTCTAAGAAGTTGAACGGTTACTAGAACCTCACCAACAAAAAAATTAATCAAGGGCAGCAAAGGCTAGAAAGAAATCGAAGATTCTCTCTTCGTATCAGAAAAGAACAACAATACAAGACTAAAGAAAACAGGAAAAATGAGTATTAGGGGTTTACAAAAGAGATTCTCCTCCTTGTGCCAATACCACAGGCTACCAGAAAAATTACAAGCCTCATGAAGCACCCAAAACTTAGATATCTAAGGCAACAAGAACCCAGAAGAGAATGGAAGCAAGTAACAGCTGCTTACAATGTGAATATCCTGGAAACCGGACAGCGCGAGGGTTTTGAGGAGCTCGCACCCAATTCCGCCGGCCCCAACCATCAGCAGCTTCGCCCCCTGCAACCACTCAGTTCGATTCGCCTCTTCTACTTCAGCTCAAAATTGGCTCCAAAAACAGCACATACAGCACAAAACAACGCCAGAGAAACCGAGAACGATACCTTAATCGCCTCCAACTGCGAAGGCGACGCCATGGGAACGATCGAGAGGGGCAAGGAGACGGAGTAACGGAGGGTTTAGGGAGGGGATTAGAAGGGCGCGAGAGAGAGGAGAGGGGAGGGAATCCGAAGGTCGGAGCACGGAAGCCCTCGCGGCCGAGGACTTCGCTTGCTTTCGTGGAAAAGGAGGGGAGAAGGCGAGGGGCCCTTCGGTCCTTTCGGAAGCGGAGGTGGAGAGGGGAATTTTAAATAGAACTTTGCATCTTGACGTCCGCTTGGTTTTCTACGCTTCTCCGGCCATACGGGCGTGTGTCTAAATGATCCATCCGCGTGGAATCTCTTAATAAAAGCTAATAGATATGTCATTCTGATGCGGCCTTAGGTTTAACCTTGATATAGGTTTTTATCGATAGAATTATACCATATTTTTTTTAATATTTTTGAAATTTATATTCTTAATTGATTTATATTATTATATGACGTCTGCAATACCTCATAAATTGTGGATTGAGATTTTATGGATGCGATAATTTTTACTGTATTATACTTTACTAATTAAGGCTGCAAATGAAATGAGGTTTTGGAATTGCTATATTTGAATCATTTCATAACAAATAATAAACTAATATGCAATAATTATATATTATCATATAATATTATATTATATATATAAGATGATCATAGTAGGAGCTACAGCTATATATCCCCCTTTAAAAGACATCTCTTAATGCTATTTTTTTAGAAAAAAATATTCAGACAGCCCATGCAATGCATCAGTATTTTGACTACTCATATATCCAATAAAAGGTATGAGATTTGATGCAACCATGGTTTAAAACTTGATACATATTTTCACTGGCAAAAGAAAAATTATATCCCATTTGTTTTTATAGGTTAGTCATTTTTATCTTTATCAATTTATACCACCATATTTTATGGTCACAATGCATAACAAAAATGGCAGATCAAAGAGAACTAGATGAGATAGAGCATCCTTGTATATAATACTTTGCTTCAAGGACCACAATAATATAGTAAAATATAGAATCTCATTAAACAACCCCTTTGTACTCTCCTTCTATTTATTTTGATCGGAACATATGGTGATGTAGAGTCCTTTTTTTTACACCAAAACTATATGCACGGGTTATTAGGATAAGAAGAAGTAAAGAAAGTTCTAAGTCAAAAAAAATTAAATATTTTTATTATTATAACATTATATGCTGATGCTACGGTAATATTACGTTAATTCTTTTAAATAATATTTCTTTGATATTGTGGTTATTAGGATAAGAAAAGACTTTGTATACAGTATCCTGTGCAACAAGTCCTACGTGGGCTGCACCGTCCTTTTTATTGGTCCACGTACGTACACGTTATTCATTAAAAAAATGTTAAAATAGCTTTACGATATACCGATGAAAAAATTTACGATTTAAGTTTACGACACTGTAGTTATAAAATTAAGACATCCGTTTATAAAATAATTATAAAATTATTACACCCCTTTGTGTCTGTACATATTTCAAAAAAAAATCGTCATGTCAAATTAAGACACCCATTAAGAAAACAAAAAAACTTACGGCATTTACACTTACGATACCGTAGTTATAAAATTAAGAGTCTAAACAAACAAAAAAACTTATGACACCCAATTTTAAACTTACGACACGTAGTTATAAAATTACGATATCCACTTAGAAAGCACATAAATTTAAAAAAAAATGAATGGATAGCTTTTTTTTGAAATTTGTGTAGAGAGACTTTTTCTGAAAGGATGTCTTAAGTTTAAAACTAGGATGTCGTAAGTTTAAAACTAGAATATCGTAATTTTTTTTGCTTTTTGAATGGATGTCTTAATTTTATAATTACAATGTCATAAGTTTAAAACTGAGTGTCGTAACTTTTTTTTTTGCTTTCTGAATGGATATCTTAACTTTATAACTAAGTGTCGTAGGTTTAAAACTGGGGTATCGTATTTTTTTTTTTTCAGGATGTCATAAAGGTATCTTAACATTTTTTTAATGGGTATCGATCAATAAGAAAGGACGGTGCAGCCCATGTAGAACTTGCTACACCAAAGGCGGTGTATAAAGACTTTTCCTATTAAGGTAAGCATAAGTCCAATTGAATCAATTCAAGGCTAAAATCTAGAACCATCCCTATCATAAGTTTTAAGATTTCGGACTCATAATTAAACTTATCCCATCCTAAAATTAACTTGGAACTGAACTAATATGATGTGGGAAACCTTTTTTAAATTAACTTGAAATCTTTTTCTATCCTTTTTCTTTTTTGCTATATTTGATGTATTTATATGTTCTTTTCTTATTTATGGAATCAAGGTAAGAGCCATCATAGAAATGCCTATGGATTGACAAGGTTTAACAAAAAGAATATATATATATATGGGGTAATTCTTTATAGATGTCGCTTTTGAATAAACTTTGATGCCCTAGGTTCAATTCTTGTAAAAACTTTATTTTTTATTTAAAAATATTCTAATAAATTCAAAAAAAAAAAAGAGAGACTCCTCACTTATAATGGCCAAATTTTGGAGTTGAGAATCAATTCAAATAAGGCCAGCTCTAGGGTTTTGGACTTAGAGTTGACTCTATGAATCAAACTAATCCAACTCTATCAAATCAAGTTGGTATCAGTTTTAGGATAACCCTAACACATTGCTCATCTCTAATTATATTTATGAAAAATATATTTTATCCATTACACAATTGAACATTTGCATATAAACTCATGTATAATTAAAAAATCATTCAAGAAATTAGAGAGATTGATCTTATGCCTAACACTTCTTATTTGGTTCAATGATCAAAGTTTTGGATCTATTAGTATGTTTTTGAAAGTAATTATATCAATATGTGCTCTTTTATAATTTTTGGTGTGTTAAGTGGTTTGCCTAAACATTGCTCTTAAATAAAACTATGAATGCATTTAGTTTAGGGTTGGGGGAAGGGGGTGTTTGGATTTTTTTAAAAAAAATTTAGGAAGATTATTTTTTTTATTTACCCTCCAAGTTATTAACTTAGGGAGGTGTAAGTTAATAGGCCTAAAGGAAAAAATTATTCAAGGAATGTAAAATGGTTGAAACATTATGATTAATAGATATTAAATAACCTCACCACCCTTTTTCATCTTAATATTGATGGTCATACATTTTTTCTATGTACGCATTGATATTATCTTTGCATACATTCATATTCAAACTGCATGGTTATATAATTTTTGCACAACTAACTCCACCATAGACACACTTATACCATGCATAGTTATATAGTTTAAGCGCATAATTAGTTCTACCGTATACAAACTTATACTTACTCTAAATATAGTTATATAATTAGTGAAATAATTATTTCCATTCTATAAATCCTTATACCTACACTACATATAATTATATTATTTATGTATACAATTAGTTACTTACTACATATATCTATACTCTCATTACACATAAATAGTAGTTAAATGGTCTCTACACATTATTAGCTCCTCTTTAATTGAGATACCATTGTTTATCTTACAGATTAATAAACTTAAAAAAAGCATATTTTCCTAATTAAAAGGTGCTAGCAAACTATGGATTTATGCTAGAAGGCTCTCAATCAAGAGATGATGTTCTTGGGAGGCAAAAATAAATTAATTCAATAGGAGGCTTGAGTGATTGAGAGAACTCTTGTAAGAAGGGTTTCATTTTAATAAATGAAGGTGACCACGAAAGGCAACAAGCTATAATCATGGTAAATAGATACCAAATATTTTTTATTATGCATGCAAAAGGCTTTTTTTTTATCTCATTAACTAAACTTTATTGTTAAGTGGGCTAAGAGTAGAGCGCAAAGGAGAAGCGCTATCTTAGAAGAGGGATGGAACATTTAAGATACCATTGCAATAGAGACATATTGGAATCTATATATAATTATATATTCTAAGCATTATATGCATTTGGGAATCATAAACTGTGCTTGCTCATATTAGATAATGATGAAGATTGAGATTAAACTCTAATCCATCATCACTTCAAAAACGACCTTTTCCTCTCATTTTCTTAATAGTGGACATCCATTTTTATAGAAAGCATATAGGCACTAAATTTAAAGGACACATAAAACTGTTAATGTATATTCCAAACATGATTTTCGAACTTATCCCTTATGTGATAAATATAATAAAAATGATAACTATTAAAAATTTACTTGAGAGTCCTTTATATATATCTATCATAAATACCAATTGTGGGACATTATTGATAATTCAACTTCTCCATCACTAATGATTGTTGTCATCAAATCAGAAAATAGCAAAATTAATAAAATAATATCTAATCCTTCTTATGAGGCTCAGATTCTTCATGATTAAGGCCTTGTTTGGATATTGGGGCAAAAGTAATTATTGGCCAATAGCTATCTCATATTGTAGTTCAAATAGGTTTTTGATTGCTTGGTTGTTGGCTAACTAGGGCCAATAACTAATCCAAATAGACCCTTAATTACTTTAGCCTAACTTTTGACAATACTTCAACTGCCATCATGACTCACTTTGTTAGTTTGCCTTATGTACATATGTCTAAATTGCTTGACCTACATTGTTGGTTTGCCTTATTTAAATTATGTTTACATTGCTCTAAAAGGCTTTATACTATTCAGAGTGAGGCATAGTGTAGTACTCTTTGAACTAATTTTCATACCTTTAATAAGGGCTCACTTTTGTTAGAGGATTACCTATGGGAAGCCAAGTGAATTTTGGATAACTTAGCTACCACTATCATCCAATTTCATTAGTTGATCTTTTTCACTAGATTTTATTTAAACTTGGGCTTAACTATGAGTACCTTGTTTTGACACTATTTACTACAAAGATATCTTCAAGCTTTGATGCACTTCATAGTATTCTCTTGCAACATGATATTTGAATGAAGCTTTAAACCTTAAAAAAATCTCCAACTATTGGTGGGATATCATGTATGGCCACTATTGTGCAATGAAATAACATTAGAAATTCTTCTTCAAGAAGGGTTCCATATACACACGATTATCTTAATAAGAGTGCAACAAATTTCTCCCTAAAGATTTTTATCCTTCTCCTAATTCATCTTAGTAGAAAAGTAAAAATTCATATGCTAATAATGGTTACATCAAAATTATGGTCACTTTGCCTTAAAGTGCTATTAACAATTCAATCAATCTTATCAAGCTAAGTCTCATTCCCACAAGCTAATCTTGTCTTCGCAAATGATTTAATATGGTATACTGATTATTGTACCTCTTATCATATAATATATGATCTATGCAGATTGCATGTTCATTTTAATTATACTTGTTTAGGTCAAGTTACTATCAAGGATGGTTCAAGTGTAGCTACAATCACAATTGGACACTCTTCTTTACTTAATTTTTTTAATTCTTTTTATCTTAATAATAGTTTCCATATATATTAATTAATCAAAAATATTTATCTATTTCTCAATTTAGACTTAATAACTTATGCTTTTTTTTAAAAATTTGCATTAATCACTTTATTATGAAGGACCTAATCTCCAGTAAATCTTTCTTAAGGGAATATTTAAAGATAGAGTCCATTGCTTCTCTCCTAGTGCCACTAATAAGATTTCCATAGCATTTGCAACTTTATTGATTCTTTCTAGTTCAATTTAGCACTAATGCCTCAAGTATGCTATTTCTTCAATTACTTTCCATGCTCTTAGCAATTCATTTTTGTCATTCTGAAAGAATGTTAATGTTTCAATTTGTTCTTCATGTCAATTAAGTAGGAGTCAATTTATCTTTTAGTGTTTACCCTTTTAACAATTTATCTCCATTAGAATTTGTTCATATGGATATTTGGAAGCCTACTCCTATTACTCCCAATTTTGGTTATATATGCACTTTTTAAATGAATACAATCGCTTCTTTTAGTATCATCTCGTGAAAAATAGGTTTAACGTTTATCATATTTTCTTACTTTTATATTGCATATTAAAAATGTTTTATAAAGCATGATTAAATTCTTACTAATTGAGCATAAGAATTTTAATCTCAACATTTTTATAAGAAATGATAAAAAATAAAATTAAACATAGATTCTCTTGTCCGCACATTACTTCACCCCATAATAATAATGTTGAGAGCAAACATCACCATCTTGTAGAATTAGGACTTGCTCTTTTTGCTCAATTTAATATTCATAAAAATTTTAGAATGATGCCTTCAAAACTATCAATTTTCTCATTAATAAGTTATCCACACACATTCTTAATTTTATTTCTTCTTAAGATAAATTATTTAATAAGAAATTTGATTATGCTTTTCTTCATGCCTTTGGATCTTATGTATTCTATATCTACGCCCTTACAATAAACATAAATTAGAGTTCAATTTCCTTCCATGTATTTTGGTTATCCTACAAGTTTTCTTGGACATTGCTATTTTCATTCTCCTAGTCATGTCTTTATCTCTCGTAATGTTGTCTTTGATAAGGCCATATTTTCTTATATGCAGAAGTCTGCTAATGATTCTTTTTTATATAAAGTAGATCTTTTAATAAGTCTCTCCTATCATAAACTCCTTTTAAGCCCAAAACCTTACTCACTTAGCCTTTAAAATCTAGACATGCACTCCTCACATACTTAACCTAAAACACTTCATCCCACTATTTGAGTCTCCAACATAACTCATGTTAACTCACAACTCCAAACTTCTAAGACAACCCATTGGCTCTCATAGTGACCTACATATACTACGTTCATCCTACTCTAGTTCCCCAAGTAATCGACCTTATACATGCAATATTAGTATGTTTTACTTATGTTTTACTAATGCCACTGCCATGCCTCCCTTATAATCTAATCAATAACTTGGTCATCACATAATTACATGGTCTATGGATGTTGCTTTAAAATCGAGCCATTTTAACATCAAGAATCCTATAGCCTTTGTAGCTTCATCATCACAAGTTGAGTTAACTTTCTTCACACAAGCTCAAATGATCCTCATTAGCATCAGGTCCTAATTGATAAGTATAATCTTGTATTATCTAATGGCATCTGAAACCTTATACTTCTATCTACTTTGCAGCATATCATTGGTTGCAAATAGGTATTCAATATTAAATAAAATTATATGGTTTTATTAAATGCTACAAGGCATACCTTGTGGTTAAAGGATTAGTCAACAAGAAGGTATCGATTATGATGAGACATTAGTCTTGCTATTAAGCCTATAACTTCATACCATGCTCTTTTTTATTATTTTCAATAATTGGTCCATGTAACAGTTAGATGTGTAAGATGCAGTCCTTCATGGCAATCTCACTTAAGATGTCTTATGAAGTAGCATCCTAACTTCACTAACCTAAATCACCTCATGTATATTCATAAACTGCAACATTCTCTCTATGCCTCAAATAGGTTCCATGGGCTTGGTTTCAATATCTAAGTTCTCTGCACAGTCTTGGTTTTCATGGATTTATTGCTAATATCTTCCTTTTTATTTATTAGACCAAGGGTTATGCAACTCTTTTCTTTCTATGTAGATGATATTCTTATTGGGTCTTCTAATGCTCTACTTGGTCAGCTAATTTTTTTTTTTTGCCAATAAAAGTTTGCTAGAGACTTGGGTTGGCCTCATTATTTTCTAGACATAGAGGCTTTGCCCACATTTTCTATACTTCATCTACAATAGTCCAAATATATATCGATGGTGCAAGACCAATCTTATTTCCTTTGTCTCTAAACTCTCAATTATCTTCTTCTAATAACGATCAACTTTCTAACCCAATCCACTATTGTAGTGTAGTTGGTGCCCTCTAGTACCTTTATATTTACTTGCCCATATATTTTTATTTCAATGAACCAAGAGTGCTAGTTCGTGCACAACTCACTTCTGCTCATCAGATTACAATTAAATGTATTCTTCACTATTTGAAACGCGTTATTTATGATGGCCTCCAATTGACTAAGAGCTCCTCTCTTAGTCTTCATACTTATTCATATGCCAACTAGGTTAGCAATTCAAATGATCAACACTTCATAATTGGCTTCAATATTGGCCTTGATTCTAATCTTTGGGAGTGCTAAAAAAACAATACACCATCACTCCCTGTAACACTGAAGAGGAATATAAATGTCTTGCCAATGCCATCATGGAGCTCATTTGAATTCAATCCTTACCATATAATTACTCCTTCTCATCATCCAATGTTATGGTTTTAATTTATCTGCTGTTTTTCTCTCTGCAAACCCCATCTTTCATATCCAAACAAAGTGCATTAAGATTGCTTTTCACTTCATTTGAAAACATATGCTTGTTGACAACTCCATACTCAAGTCATCTCATCCATGATCTAGCTAGTTGGTATTTCTACAAAAGGACTATCGACTTGTCATTTTGAATTTTTAAGATTCAAAATTTTGATGGCTCCCACCTTCACTTGCAAAGGGAATTAACTAAATCATCATCTAAACTAAACTAAACTATCAATCCCAATCGATAAAGTTATTCATTACAGCCAAGTCCCCTAGGGGATAGCATATTAAATTATCAAATAAAAATCTAAGATTTAATTAAACATGCACTATCAATTTTTTTAGACTTCATAGATAATTAAAATTATATTTATATTTTTGATAGAAAAAACTATTTCTATATCTTGTAAGGTTCTTTGCTGGTCTTACTTTCGATGACAAGTAATCGTTGTTTTCCCTAAGCAGTAATATCACATGCATTCTATATGCCATGATTGGATATATAATTAAGAATTTCTTATGTATTTTTATATAAAATATATTTTAAATTATAATACAACTCAAATTCTCTCTCTTTATTGGTTTACCGTCTTTGTGAGGCTATAAATAGATCAAGTCGCTCATGACTAGACTCAATGAAACTCGATCTAATTAATATTTGAGTATCCATGCATTGAGTTAGGTTTAAATACTGGACCTAATCTAAATTCTAGATTGGGTATAATAAGTCTTGTATTTTTCAACTCAACTTTAGGGATGGTAATTTTCTCTGTTTCCCCATTTATCTGACCGATACTATTTTTAACGGATCAAAAAATTCCCGTTTTAAATGGCTTAATGGGTAACGGGGATTTTTCGTTAACGGCTAAACGGATAAATGGCCCAGAGACGGTATTCTCCGTCCCATTCCCGTTTACCCATCCCCATCCCCATCCCCATTAGCTTTATATAATGACTCAATGACTCTTGCTCTGCCTTCTTTCACGCACCGTCTTTTGTTCTTCCTTTTTCATACAGTCGATCTGAAGTTCTGAAGTCTGAACCTACTCCATTGTCTCCAATTGCTGATCTAAACTCTGAAGTTCTAAATCTACTCAATCATCTTCAATCGTTGCCTCATCGACGCCTTCCAACACATTTTTCTTTCTCTGGTATGCTCATCTCTTTCTTTTTGCTTTGAAATTTGAATGTATTCTTTTTTTACAGTTGTTACGTTAGAAATCTTTATTTTTGATTTTTCTTCTTATTAGCTATTTTCTTTCTCACTTTTTATTCTCTTCTTCCTTATCTCAGAGAGAGTGGATTTTTTCTTTTTTTAAATATTATTTGTATACCTCTGTCACATGGATAGATAATGCAGAATAAATTTTTTACTTTTCTTGTTGAAATCTCTCTCTAACCATGTGCGGCGTTGAAGCGGAACAAAATTTCTTGGTTGATATTCTTTTTTTTTTGTTAACAGTTTGGAAGCTTATATGCTTAATGATAATTTATTAATTTTTTAGGATAAGATGGAGACCAATCGAGAACAATCAAATGATGATATATTAAGTTATCAAATTTATTTTTTTAATTTTTAATAAATTATAAATTAAATAAAATAATTTTATTTTTTACGTAAACGGGCAAATGGGTACCTGTTTGCCTGGTCGGGTATCCCCATCCCCGCTCCATTAACTATAACAGCTTAACGGGGCGAAGAACGGGGATGTTTTTCCTAACGGGGATGGGTACCGGTATAGATTGCTCCGATCCATTCCTGGGCTGTGCCATCCCTACTCAACTTGAACCGGATTTAGCATAATCTATAAACATAAATTATATAAATCTCATTTTCTTCGCTTTAATTAACTTAACAATTCTTTAAATAAACTCTCATTTAAATTAATTCCTTCTTTTTATAAAAAATTGCATTTCTTTTTATCTATTTATTTATTTATACCTAACTATTTATATTTTATTTTTTATTTTAATAAACTCTTATTTATAAGATTCATGCATATCAATATATACATATTTTAAAAATCATAATTTGTATACTTAAGAGTAATCAATTACCTGAATAGAATTAAAATTTTTGAACATAAATTTCTTAATGACTCAATATTTTTTTTATCAATTATTAAATTTTACTATAAAATAATTTTCATATACTTGACTATATCTGATGTGGTTGATCAAGCCACGTTAGGGCTAACAGACCAAGTGACTGACGGAGCCAAGGTCAGATGGACTAAGTCGGCACCAAGGGACTTCAGAGTCCCCCTTGGCCTCGGCATCGAGGGACTCCCGAGTCCCTCTCGGCTTTGGCACTTGGCCTTTACGTAACCCGGCAGATACCTGCAATCGCCACGTGGCCCACCAACCTCCTGCGATCCCACGTGGCCATTGCCAGCTACGATGCATGCTCAATATGACCAGGCCTGCCTACCATCTGTGGCACTGCACCTGACAAAGGATGGCAGGCCAGGCTACCCTTGACAAACTCAGGAACGGTTGCGACCTGTCCCTATCAGCCTTGCCACCTGTCCTCCGCCAGACGATAACATCTCGAATTCAATAACCTTTCAAAAAGGGGGTGTTGGGAATTGTATCCTAAAGCCAATCATTTGATGATTGTGCTAATGTAAATGTATAGAAATTGATATATTAATAAAATTTATTTGGCAGTTTATTCATTACAAGAACATCTTCTTAAAACTCCTAATAGTAATGAAGCCCTCAGGATCTTCCTTCATGATAAAGGAGGATTTATCTTTGAAGGTCCTTAAAAGAGTTCGCGACCAAATGATATACTATGATAGGGCCATAGTACTATCAATTATAGGACATTGTATATCATATTTGTTGGTTGTCCTCTTAACCAAGGAGTGTAGAGACACTAGTATGACATACAGGTGAAAGTGTAGGAGTACATTTCACCGAACGTGACTCATTTTTGGATACTCTACTATCAAGAGTTAATCCGAGAAGATATGGGTATAAGTATCCTTTAGACCTGAAGATCATAACCAGTGACTTGCAAGCAACTCATTGTACTTAGGTGCCGGATCACCTGGATTTCTAATCCAGCTACGAAAGGTTACTGGGTGCAGTCAAGTACTTGTGGTAGTCAGTTGTGGATCAAGATGGAATTTAACCTATCCCGTTAGAAGGAGAAATGCTTGTGTTTCAATTTAGCAAGACCTTGGCCAAGGCACTTCATGTGAAAGTCACATGATCACTAAAATTGAAATCACTTTATGGATTCGCTGTTTAGAGTTGACAGGCTCTTAAGCCATCCTTAGCATTTGTGGTCAAGAGGATGAATTATACGGTAAACTGTTTCTTAGGGTTCTTGGAGTTTTCTCGGCAACTCTTCGACCTATCCTGACGTCAGGTTCCATTGCTAGATGGGCACATCGATTAGTATAGAAAGTTATTTCTATGCTACCGGCTTAGGTTCAAACCTAGAGAGTCACATGCATACAAGTTTCCTAGGATGATCTATTTGCTGATCAATAATTGAGAATCGTATATGATTTAATTAATCAATTGATTGATTGAATTATCTCAATTGGGTTAAGTACAAGTGAATAAGATTCAATTTGGTTTAAGTCTATTAGAATGACTAATCAATTTTAAATATTGATTTGAAATTAGACTTGATTTGGATTTAAATAGATTCAGGACTAGCCAAATTTGATTTGGGCTAGGACCATGATCTATGTGGGTTTAGTCCAATAAATTCAGATTAGATTAAACCATCACCTAAACCCAAACCTCTCGCATAAGTATCTCACATGATGAGACAACTAATGTCTGAGAGATTAAATTCTCATTTGAAATTTAATGTATTAATTTAATCCTCTCCAAACCATTTCCATCGGAATTCTACATGTTAGAATTAAAGTGGAATTAATGTGCCTCTTTGAATCAACCAGGCGATGGAATTCTAAGTGTTAGAATTCACATCTCTTTAGTTCTCACCAACGTCGGAATTAATAAAATGCCATGTCTCCTTGGTTTTCATCGAACGTCGGAATTAATCAAGTGCCGCGGCTCTTTGGTTCAGCATCTATTTGCTTTTTTTCAAACGACGGAATTCTTAATGTCAGAATTCAATGGGTGGGCTGAAATGAGACTATAAATAGAGCATTACACAGAACAACAACACACGACATGTCGTGGATTGTAATTCTAAAAAGTTTAGAATAGAAAATCCTGGTGATTCTGGTGTTAGCAAAAGCTTGGTGGATCTTGGAGGAAGATTCAAGTGGGAGGATTCAAGATCAGTAAATTCGTTTTTCTGCGAGCTAGCACTCTCGGAAATCCGATCATTCGGGGCTTCGTATGGATGATACTAGAGGCCGGACGATTGAACGGCTGCATAGCACAAAAGGATTTACCAACTACCCTTAAGGTAAGTGATATGATCCCTAAACCTTAAGGCATGATTCAAGGCAAGAAGTATGACTTCTTATGTTGAGGATCAAGATATGATCTTGATGATTATTTATATGCATATTTAAGATCAAGCGATCCTATATATAAGGCAAAGATATGATCTTGATGCATATTAGATAGATTAATATGTAATCTTTAGCTTCCGCATTGATAATAGTTATCAAATTTTAAAAATATGCATGCCTCGGAGTTTATTTCTCCTTACAGGGGGTAAGAAGGACCCCTGAACAGGTATAAGAACCTTCGCTTACGATGGAAAGGGATCTAAACTCTAAGTTTTTGGCTAAGCCTTTTAGTCCACTTCTAATAACTGTTTCCTAAGTTATTCACTTGAGTGTCAGAGGGTCCCCACTAGAGCAACCGGTCCCGGAGACTTTCTTGCAGGATTCCTACTCGAGGAGGAGGTGCATGAAGATTTTCAGATCCATCTTCATCGTCTCTTGGACCTACGTCCTTACCCGACGTTCAAGAAGGGTTATTTGGTGGCAATAGATTGGCGCACTAGGAAGGAGAGAGTAAGAGGACAAGGAGATAGAAAGCTTCAAATAGTCAGCTGCAGACCTCAACTCCTTAGAGAAAACAAAAAGATGGTGGTGATGCATGCCCAGGAGATTTCCACCAGCTACGCTGGGAGGCAGCGCCAAGAGGCTAACCTCCCTGCTCTGCCTTCACCACTACCTCAAAATGATCGGATCGCCGCCCTCACCCTACAAGTCCAGTCACTTGTATAGGTGATTCATGAACTACAACAATAGCCAATGGCTACGCAGCAGCACCCGAGGCCATCCTCGTCGAGCGCGGGGGCCGATTAGTCTAGCAAGCAATCAACTCGCAGGAGATCCCCTTAGAGGGAAACTCGCCGCTGTCGCGCCTCGCCCAAGCATCACCACCAAAAGACTTCTAAGAGGCCTCGGTCTCCATCCTGCCATTCTGGTGATTCCCCTAAGCGATGGCATAGAAAGGAGACCGAGCGAGGACATCATCACCTGCACTGCCCCTCTCTGTCATCGGGATCTTTAAGGGAGGGGTCCTTCGATGGTCAGATCACTCATCGGACCGAGCGATGAATGGACAAATATAACCAGCGGCTGGAGGAGCTCAGTCGCAGAATCACTAATCAGCTCGAGGTGGACTACGACATCCGTCCCTCGCTATCTTGCCGTATCATGGAAGAGCTGATTTCAAACCGATTTCGTCTCCCTTAGCTGGATCCCTATGATGGCACCACTAACCCCCTGGACCATCTGGAGAGCTACAAGGTCCTCATGCAGGTCCATGGGGCGACCGACTTCCTCATTTACATCGCCTTTTCGGCCATCCTTTGAAAGGTTGCTAGTGCTTGATACTTTTATGTACCGCTGAGCAGCATCAACTCCTTTCGACAGCTAATGAGGGCCTTTCTGGTGCACTTCGATGCATGCTGGAAGATCCCTCGGGTGGCCGATAGCCTGTTCGTCATCCAGCAAAAGATTGGCGAGTCATTGAGGGACTTTGTGGCCCAGTTCAGGAAAGCCGCACTCGAAGTTTATAACCTCGTAGCCATCCTGGCCTTAAAGCGAGGGCTCCACCCTTCTCGCTTCGCTTATTCCCTTGACAAGAAGCCCCCCAGTTCCTATGCCGAGTTGCTAAGCCGCGCACAAAAGTATATCCATGCTGATAAGGCAGACTCTTTCCGGAGGGAGGCTGATGGAGAGCCCAATAAGATGCAAGCCCGTCTGATGCCTAGTGGAACTCGTCCTAGGAGACCTGAGCCTCCCCGCCGATTGGAGAGCCGGCCTCGGACTCTCATCCCCAAAGAAGAGCACTTTACTCCTTTGTTCACCCTGATATCCCACATCTAATGGAGATCGACAACGAACCCTACCTTTGGCATCTCGTTCGCCTGAAGACAGGAGCCCCTCGCGACAAGAGCCTCTACTGTTGCTTCCACTGGGACCACATCCACGACACGAAGGACTGCCGACAGCTAAAGAAGGCAATCAAAAAGCTCATCCAACAGGGCTACCTAGGAAAATTCGTTTGGTGAGGGAACTCAACTGCACCAGGCCCATCAGTGCCTTCGGCCACCCATGTTGGAGTCAACAATGCCCCAATCGAAAAGACAATGGCCATGATTTCCTAGGAGGCAGGTGACACTTCCAAGAGGCCATAGGGGGATGAGAGAGTAGATACTATAATCCCCTTCTCTAAAGGGGACTTGGAGGGGTAGACAATCCTAATGATGATAGCATCGTCGTATCTATAATGATCGCAAAACATCCTGTAAAGAGAATTCTTGTTGACAGTGGAAGCTCAGTCAACATTCTTAGTTATGATGCTTTTGTTTGAATGAACTTGTCCTCCGACTCCCTTTGGTTTGTAACTACGCCCCTGATGGGCTTCACTGGAGACCCCGTGAGGGTGAAGAGAGAAATCACCCTCCTGATCATGGATGGGACGTCGCCATGCCAGAGCACAGTCTTCATAAAGTTCTTGATCATCCGAGTCCCCCTGGCCTATAATGTCATCCTTGGTAGACCCGGCTTAAATCTCTTAGACACCATCATCTCTTCTACCAAGAGGCTGCTCATAAGATTCCCCACTGGCAGAGGAGTCAGGGAGATGCATGGTGAGCGGAGCCCGGTGCCACTCTGTTATCACACGACTCCTAGTACCCAGGAGGTGATTGCTCTGCCAGTGCCTGAGTTACTTGATCCCAGAGACTCCGAGAGGAGAAGAGAGCCGGTCAAATGCTTGCTAACCTTCCCGTTAGGGGAGGACCCAACAAAGACGGTCTGAGTCAGGGCGCTTCTTCCCGAGGAGGCAAGAGACCGACTCATCACCTTCCTATGGGCCAACTTGGATGTCTTTGCTTGGTCAGCATCGGACATGCTGGGCATACCGGCAGAGGTGATCACTCATAAGCTTAACATCGACCCAAGTTCTTGATCAGTCTGGCAGAAGAAGAGGAGCTTCGCTCCTGAGCAGTAGAGGGCCGTCGATGAGGAGGTGCGCAAGCTAACGGCCACCGGTTATATCTGAGAGGCCCACTACCATGACTGGTTGGCCAACATGGTTATAGTCCGTAAGGCCAACGAGAGCTGGAGGATATGTGTCAACTTTACATACCTCAATAAAGCGTGCCCCAAGGATAGCTTCCTACTGTCCAGGATCAACCAGCTGGTGGATGTTATGTCCGGCCATGAGACGCTTAGCTTCATGGATGCCTTCTTAGGGTACAATCAAATCAAGATGGACCTGACGAACGAGGATTCCACTTCCTTCGTGACCGAGAAGGGTGTCTACTGCTACAAAGTAATGCCCTTCGGACTGAAGAATGCAGGGAACACATATTAAACGCTGATGAATAAAGTCTTCAAGGACCAAATCAGACACAACATAGAGGTGTACGTGGACAATATGCTCATCAAAATTGTCCGTGCCGACGGCCATGTTGCTGACCTGACAGAGACCTTCGACACCCTTCGCCGCTAGAGGTGGGCACTGCGCCATGCCTGGCATGGCATGGCTCGACGGGCCTAGTGCTTGGCATGGCACGGCCTAGGCTCGTCGAGCCAACCAATTTAACATGCCAGGCATGGCTCGTTAAAAATTTTTGGTGGCCCAGCATGACACGTGTGGGCCATGCATGGGTAATTTTTTTTATAAAATTATTGGCTCAGTCTTTTATTTTTTTAAAAAATAATCGTACTAGGCATGGCCCCTGGTAGGCCATGCATGGGCAATTTTTTTATACAAAATTATTGACTTAGTCTTTTTATTTTTTTAAAAAATAATTTTACATTATTTTTTTTACAAAAAAAATTGTTGGCTCTGTCTCAGCCAAGTGATAGAGGATTGGGTTGGCACCTTTCAATAGTATATATCTTATTGTTTCTTATAATTTTTTTTTGGATAAAGTTACCGAGATAGCCTTGACCACCCAGAGACCATCGGTGCTCGAATACATGGATGAGATACTTGTAGTTGCTACAAATGAAATAATTGAGTTTTAGTGCTCCTTTGTTATTTTCTTAAATAATATAATTTTTTAAGCAAAAGTTATCCAAAGGCCGTTTTTAAATTTTTATATGTTTAGTTGCATAAAAAATTTTTAAAATAGTTTCTTATATGTAATTAGAGGTGATCATGCATGAAAAAAAATACAAATTTGATTCTCGTATCTTTAGAATGAAGATAAAATTATCAATGTAAAAAATTATAATTCTATTAAATTTAAAATTTTAAATTCATGATTTGAAAAATTTTATAAAACAATATTGCATTATGGAATATCAAAATGTACAATAATAGCCCATAGTTTCAGAAACAACATCAAATAACACAAAGTACTAAACTTTTATTATGTACTTATCTTATTAATATATAATATATTATAATACATTCTTGCAAATAAATAAAGGCATGGAGTTAATATTATCATTTTAGTCAAAACAATAACAATGATAAACTTAAAAAAAAAGATATTTTTCATATATAATAATTAGAATTTTATTTATGAAATGATCTTCATTCTGCATATGATGAAGATCAAATAGAAAATCTAAATGTATTACCTTGGTTGAAGAGTGTTAAAAATCAATATTATATTATGTCTACCATTGCACGGGATATTTTAGCTGTGCCAATGTCCACAGTAGCATCGGAATCTGCTTTCAGTACAGGTCGATATGTTCTGGATGAAAAGAGAAGTAGGATTACTGACGAGATGGTTGAGATGCTTTTCTGCTTCAAAGATTGGTTGGATGCTAAGGCGAGGCTTCAAGATAAAGATGGACATGACTTAACCAGCGAAGATGATGATGATACAAATATTACTGATGAGTGAGTCATCTCTATTTTTATAATTATATTTTTTTAATTATTAAAATGAGTCATCTCTATTTTTTCTCCTTTCTTATTGTATTCTGAAGGTCAGGCTTAGCCCCCTTTCCTTCATTTACCATTTTGATTTTAAATTAATAAACTGGTAGGGGTCTATGCCAAACCTCCTATAATTAAGGTGGCTTCATATTAATAAATTTCTTTGTTCTCAATAATTTTTTATTTTTTTTAAAAAATTATTTAAATTTTTTATCAGCACATGATGGGCTGTGCCGTGCCGGCCCAGGCCTGTCACAAGCCGTGCCGGGCTGGTAGGCCAAATTTTTGAGCCCGGCATAGCACAGCTTAATGGGCCATGCTGGCACGGCCCAATTCATGTCGGGCCATGCCGGTCCATGGGCGGGATGGCCCAGTGCCCATCTCTATTTGCCACTATCATATGAAGCTGAACCTGTAGAAGTGTGCCTGCAGGCAAGTTCTTCGGCTTTATGGTGACACAGCGGGGGATCGAGGCTAACCCAGAGAAAATCGGTGCCATCATCGACATGAGGCTACGAAGGAGGTGTAGCAGCTCACCGGACGAGTGGCAGCCCTGAGCTGCTTCCTATCGAAGTCGGTAGAGAGGTGCCTAACCTTCTTCAGAGCCTTGCGCATGGTCAACGGCTTCGAGTAGACGAAGAAGTGCCAGAGAGCCTTCGAGGACTAAAGGAGTTCCTGTCAACTCTATCATAGCTGTCCAAGCCAAGGGAGGGAGAAGAACTCTTCCTCTATCTCGCGGCGTCCCTCGAGGTGATCAGCTCCGTGCTCATTCACGTTAACACCGATGGGATATAGAGGCCTATCTATTACACCAGCAAAGTGCTTCACGATGTGGGGACTAGGTATTCCAAAACTGAAAAGGTTATTTTTGCTCTGATTGTCTTCGCTCAGCGTCTCAGGCCTTACTTTCAAGCCCACCCGATCGTGGTGCTCACAGACCAACTGCTCAGAGTGATCTTGTCCCATCCTAACACCTCTGGTCGACTGGCGAAGTGGGCTATTAGGTTGAGGGAGTTTGACCTATCGTTCCGACCAAGGTCGGCCATGAAGTCCTAGGTCTTAGCGAACTTTCTGATCGAGTGCACTTGGACCGAAGAGCAATCAGAGGAGCCCCACTTGGCGCTCTCAAACGCTACGTCCGAGGCAAGGAGGGAAGATTGGATCCTCCACGTGGATGGCGCATCAAATTTCAGGGAAGTAGAGCCGGCCTTATCCTCGCGAGCCCAGAGGGAATAGTGGTGGAGTATGCCCTTTGATTCCTCTTCCCAGCCACTAACAATCAAGCAGAGCATGAAGCCTTACTAACAAAAATAAAGCTCGCCAAGGAACTCGAAGTAAAGCACCTCAGAGCCTTCACCGATTCCCAACTTGTCTCTGGTAAATTGCTGGAGAGTACGAGGCCTGGGACCCCATCATGTCCCGCTATCTAAGTAAGGTCCAATCACAGACCTCATTCTTTACTTACTTCAATGTCAGCTACATCCCTAGGGGCGAGAATGCCAAAACTGATGCCTTGTCCCAACTGGCCACTTCAATTGATGAGGCTCTAGGGAGGACTTACATGGAGCATCTGGAGGTCCCAAGCATCGACACAGTGGAGGAAGCTCTTTCGGTCAACCAAGAGTCCACCTGGATGGATGCATACACCCGATACCTTATCGATGGTACTTTTCCTACTGATCCTGCAAAGGCCAAACTACTATATGGCGACCTTCTAAGTTTCTAGTGCTCGAAGGGCAACTATACCGAAGGTCTTTCTTTCACCCCCTCCTCAAGTGTATTGGCCCTGCAGATGCCGACTACATCATCCATGATATCCATGAAGGCATCTGTGGAAACCACTTGGGGAGCAGAGCGCTAGCGTACAAGGCCCTACACTAGGGGTACTACTAGCTTACCATGTAGGAAGATGCTACTGAATTGGTTCGAAAGTGCGATAGCTGCCAGAGACACACCAACATCCAGCGACAGTCGACTTCCCAGCTAAGCCCTTTATCGTCTCCATGGCCCTTTGTTTAGTGGGGGATAGATATCCTAGGACCATCCCCTGCCTTTGGTCAACGAAAGTTTTTACTCATCGCCATCGACCACTTCACCAAGTGGGTAGAGGCTGAGGCACTCACAAAGATCACCAAAGGCAAGGTGAGATCATTCTTTTGAAAATTAGTCATCTGCCGATTCGGGCTGCCCCACACTCTCATCACCGATAATGGTCGGCATTTCAATAGCGCCTCCTTCAGAGAATATTGTGCTGAGTTGGGCATTTGCCAGCGGTTCACCTTCGTCGGCCATCCGCAAACGAATGGAGCGGCCGAGGTCACGAACCGAACCATCCTTTAGGGGCTCAAAATGCATCTGGACGATTTTAAAGAAAGATGGGTAGAGAAGCTCCCGAGCATGCATCGGAGAGACTCCCTTCATCCTCATACTCAGAGTGGAGGCTGTTATTCCTGTGGAGGTCGGCATCCCCAGCCCTCGGACGGAGTTATACGATGAGGGGGACAACCCGAGTTAGCTACGAGCTAATCTTGACCTCGTCGAGGAGGCTCGCGATCGGGCACAACTCAAAATGGCCACCTACCGCCAAAGAATAGCAAGGTACTATAACGCCCGAGTTTGCCCCAGTGCATTCCGCCCCGAAGACTTGGTCCTCCGATGGACTGAGGTCTTAAAACCCACGGAAGGGGGCAAGCTGTCACCAAATTGGGAAGGGCCCTATCGGGTCACCGAAGTCCTCCACCGCGGAGCATACCGGATTGAGGGACTTGATGGAAAGCTACTTCCCCACACCTAGAATTTGAACAACCTCCGTCAGTACTATCAATAATGTACACAACTAATCGATCGTAAATTTGAGCATCTCATTCTTTCGGCTAATGAAAAGATGTGTTTGAGTATCTTATTCTCTCAGCACCAAAGACCGATGCAACACCAGCACCAAAGCCAGACGACAAGTCGGCACCCAAGACCAACTATCAGCGTTGGCACAAAGATCGGTACAATGTTGGCACCAAAACCCGATGACAAGTCGGCACCCAAGACCAACTATCAGCATTAGCACAAAGATCGGTGCAATGCCGGCACCAAAGCCCAACTCCAGGTCGGCACCAAAGACCAGTGCAACGTCGGCACCAAAGCCCAACTTCAGGTTGGCACCAAAGTCTGGTGCAACACCGGCACCAAAGCCTGACTCCAGGTCGGCACCAAAGATTGGTGCCAGCCTGACTCCATGTTGGCACCAAAGGCCGGTGCAACGCTGGCACCAAAGCCCGATTCCATGTTGGCACCAAAGACTGGTGCAACGCCGGCACCAAAGCCCGATGATAGGTCGGCACCAAAGACCGATAACAGGTCAGCACCAAAGACCGACGATAGGTCAGCACTCAAGACTAACTATCAGCATTAGGACAAAGACCGATGATAGGTCGGCACCCAAGACCAACTATCAACGTTGGCACAAAGACCAACTATCAGCATTGGCATAAAGACTGACGATAGGTCAGCACTAAAGACCAACTATCGGTGTTGGTACAAAGACCAACACCAAAGTCGGCATGAAGATGGACCTACCACAAAATCCACATCTGAGGCCGACCCCAAGGTCGACTCTGAAGACCAACTTCAGAGTCGGCCCCAATACCTGCCTTGGAATCCACTTCGATATTGTCCTTACCGGGAGCCAGATGACCCAATCATGGATTCTTATAGGCACAAGATAAGGAACATGCTACAAAAGTTAAGTACTCAAGGACTCAATGAAAGTTCATTTTCATTACTTATCAAAAGAGTTTACAAAAATGCCGACTTGAGTCGAACTTTGATACAAGGGTAAGAAATGGACAAAAATAGGAATACAAGGAGAAAAGGCCCTTAGGCGTTGGCCATGCTGGCCCATCGTCGGTCGATCTCTGCGCCATGGGCAGCACCTTTGGCTCCTCGTCATCGTTGGGCTCGACGTCATTGAGGCCCGTAATGCTGAAGACCCTCGCCGCCATCTCCTTACATTCTCAAAAGCCTTGGAGGTAGACTTCGACCAAGGCCTCCACCACATCATCCACGAAGGAATCAGAGTTTCGATAGTGTCCCACGGCCTCGGCTGTCGCCTTCTTGGCCGCTGTGACCTTCTCCTCGGTGGCCCACACCACCACCTCCATCTCTGACACCCTCTGAAGGGCCTCGAGCTTATTCGCCATGGCGTTAGCTACCCTAGCATCGGCCATGCAGGTGATCTCCTCAGCGTTCTCCGCCCACTCCTCGGCCCCCCTCACCAGCAGGGTAACGTATGGAGCCAAAGCTAGTGTGAGGTCAGCTTCGCCTTGGCGTAATGGGCGTGCTCAAGTTTAGTCACCACCTGGCATCTGGCCTCCTCGACCTCCTCTACCCGCTCGGCCTGAGCCATCTCCAATGCCTTCTCGATCCTCTCGGCTTGGGCTCGAGCATCGACGGCCTCCTGTCGAGTGCACAGGAGAACCCGGTCACCCTTGCGGTGACCATGGAGTTTACCATCTGCACATGGAAACCTCCATCAGCATAAAGCAAAGCAAGCAAAATTTTACAAGGAAAGGAAGACGCTTACCAAAAGTAGGGCTGCAAAGGCATCGTGGAAGAAGGCAGAGGCCCCTTGGCGATGAAGCTCCCCCTGGAACTCCGGTAGGCAAACCCGGTGTTAGGAGAGTTAATCCCCGAAGCATGCATATTTTAAAATTTGATAACAATTATCAATACGAAAATTTAAAGATTACATATTAATCTTTCTAACATGCATCAAGATCATATCTTTGCCTTATATTATAAGATAGTTTGATCTAAGTATTTCATATAAATTAAATAATTAAGATCATATCTTAATCTTCAAGATGAGAAGTCATACTACTCATCTTGAAGCCTGCCTTAAGATCTAAGGATCAAATCACTCACCTTAAGAACAGTAGGTAAATCCTTTGTGCTCTGCAGCCGTTCAATCGTCCGGCCTTTAGTATTGTCCACGCGAAGCCCCCGAATGATCTGATTCCCGGGAGTGCTAGCTCACGAAAAAATAATTTTGCTGATCTTGATTTCTTCCACTTGAATCTTCCTCTAAGATCCATCAAACTTTTGCTAACACTAAAATCACACTAGAATTTTCTGTTCTAACTCTTAGAACTGTAACACTTGGTTCTAACTGTTTAGAATTTTTGATCTCTTTTGATCTTATGTTTTTTTTTATCTGGTAAGGGATGTCCTCTATTTATAGTTTCATATTAGCCAGCCTATTGAATTCTAACATTTAGAATTCCGTTGTTTTTGTGAAAACCAAAGAGACATATTAAATTCACACACTTATCAATGCATGAAGAGTTGTATGGAGTGCTCTTCCAAAGAGGCACATTAATTCACATACATGTCAATGCACGGAGAGTTGTGTAGAGTGCTCTTCCAAAGAGGCACATTAATTTACATACTTATCAATGCACGAAGAATTGTATGGAGTGCTCTTCCAAAGAGGCACATTTTAGCAAAATTTATTTTTCTTGAACTTGGGAATCATTTGAAGAAGACTAAAAGTTATAAATTAAATTTTGCATGAGAATTTAATTTCTCATGAGATGAGATTTTAGTTATCTCATCATGCAAGAAAACCTTTTTCACACATGGGGTTTGGATTTTTGGTTTTAAGCTAATTTGAATTTATTGGATTAAACCAATATAGATCATGGTCCTAGCCCAAATCAAATTTGTCTAATCCTGAATCTATTTAAATCCAAATCAAATCTAATTTCAAATCAATATTTAAAATTGATTAGTCCTTCTAATAGACTTAAACCAAATTGAATCTTATTCACTTGTACTTAATCCAATTGAGATAATTCAATCAATCAAATTGATTAATTAAATCATATACGATTCTCAATCGTTGATCAGCAAATAGATCATCCTAGGAAACTTCTATGTGTGCGACTCTCTAGGTTCGAACCTAAGCCGGTAGCATAGAAATAATTTTCTATACTAATCGATGTGCCCATCTAGCAATGGAACCCGACATCCAAATAGGTCGAAGAGTTGCCGAGCAAACTCCAAGAACCCTAAGAAATAGTTACCGTATAATTCATCCTCTTGACCATAAATGCTAAGGATGACTTAAGAGCCTATCAACTCTAAACAGCAAATCCATAAAGTGATTTCAATTTTAGTGATCACGTGACTTTCATATGAAGTGCCTTGGCCAAGGTCTTGCTAAATTGAAACACAAGCATTTCTCCTTTTAACGGGATAGGTCAAATTTTATCTTGATCCACAACTGACTACCACAAGTACTTGACTGCACCCAGTAACCTTTCGTAGCTGGATTAGAAATCTAGGTGGTCCGGCACCTAAGTACAATGAGTTTCTTGTAAGCCACTAGTTGTGATCTTCAGGTCTGAAGGATACTTATACCTATATCTTCTCGGATTAACTCTTGATAGTAGAGTATCCGAAAATGAGTCACGTTCGGTAAAATGTACTCCTACACTTTCACCTGTATGTCATACCAGTGTCTCTACATTCCTTGGTTAAGAGGACAACCAACAAATATGATATACAACGTCCTATAATTGATAGTACTATGGCCCTATCATAGTATATCATTTGATCACGAACTCTTTTAAGGACATTCAAAGATAAATCCTCCTTTATCGTGAAGGAAGATCCTGAGGGCTTCATTACTATTTGGAGTTTTAAGAAGATGTTCTTGTAATGAATAAACTGCCAAATAACTTTTATTAATATATCAATTTATATACAATTTACATCAGCACAATCATCAAATGATTGGCTTTAGGATACAATTCCTAACACCCGGGCCATTAGCTGCTCTGCCATGCAGCCGTGGTTCATCAGCAATGGCCGAGAGGGGATCTCCCTAAGTCCCCCTCCCTCTGTAGCCCCAGCCAACTCTGAGGTCGCGGGGGTCGCGCCAGAGGCCAACGACATCCCCTCTGCTGATGGCTCCGCTGTCACCGGGCACTCCTCGCCCATGGGTGGGCCTCCTCCTGGCAGGCCCCCATCCAGGGCCGACTCGGCTGCCGAGCGAACCAGCCCTGCGGTGAGATTGATCGGTGGGGCGGCCCCCTAACTCGTCTGGGGCCCGCTGGAGGGAGGGATCGTTGACTGAGATTGAGTCCTCTTTCCCAACCCCTCTGCATCGTCCGCGGCCCTCTTCCTCTTGGCCATTGCCTTCTTCATGGCATCGGTCAGTGTCCTCATATCTGCATGTGCTGGAGATTAGTAAAAAAAAGAAGAAGAAAAAAGGGGAAAAGTCTTCATGACTGCTCACCGTCACTCGAGGCAATACCTGTTAGCCAGAGGTTCTCCTCTGACAGGAGTTCTTGGCAGCGAGGGACCATGGAGGTTAATAGCTGCTCAAACACCTCCTGGTCCCTTAGGACCATCGATGGGTTCTTGTTGGGCTCTAAGTTTAGGCTCCCCCAATTTGGCTTCATCCCCTCGAGGTGCACAAAGAAAAATCGGATCTTCCACCTTTTGACAGATATGGGGAGACCTAGTTTGATGGCTCAGCCAGGCCTGGGTGCGAACAACCATCAGCCAGCATGTGGGCGGAGGATGTAGAGATTGCGGAACAAGGAGACCCTACCGTCCATGCCTTGGAAGCGACACAGTACTAGGAACGCACAGATGGTCCGAATGGAGTTGGGAACTAGCTGTGCAGGCACTAAGTCATACCTGTGGAGGAGGCTAACTACGAAAGGGTGGAGAGGAAGCTGGAGACTCACCTTGAGGAACACCTCGTACAAGGCAACTCTCCAAGATTGAGAAGAAGTCATCCTACGTCGGGTCCAGGGGCGGATAACCGGACATCCTCGGGTATCCTATAGGCTACCCTAAGAGATGCTAGGTCTATAGGAGTGATGGTGGCGATGATCCCCTCCGAGGATGCCCTCCTAACCTTAGATAGAGAAGCTGTGGTGGCTGAATGATCCCTGACGGGGATCCTACCGGCAGCCCGTAGGACCTGGTCCTCTAAAGAAGAAGATGAGGACCATGGGGGTATTGGGGATGGAGAAACCCGTAGCTATGCTGAGGAAAGGGAAACATGGTCATCGGAAGGGGGGAGGAGGACCACGAGGGTGACAAAGCCATAGAAGGGAAGCAAAGAGAAGTTGGGAGGACTGACCTAAATGAAGGAAGAAGAACGGCAAGGTCCGAGGGAGGAAGACTCAGATGAGGCTCAAGCTCAGGGGAAGAAGAAGGAGATCTTGGAGGTGCGAGGAGCTGGGTTCAGGGTGACCCTCCTCTTATGCCTCCTTTTTGAATTGTCTCGCCTGGCTCGACTTGCCATGTGCACACCTGCCACTAGAAGAAACACCTCGACAACCACCCGGTGCACAGAATGTGAGACCTACGGCCAATGATGGGACATCGGTAACGTCAGCTCAATGATGGTGATTACTTTTTTGTGGGTTTCGAAGGGTTTTTCCCATTTCAAGGAGGATCCCCCTCAAATCCGATGGTGAGGGTTGGCAAGGCGGTGGCATTGTGGTGCCCCGTACCTTCAACATTAAAGAGTCATCACCCCCCGAGGACACGTGCCCCTCTCAACGACTGATGACGCATCGGGATCTGCCACCAAATGATCTTACGCTCCTTTCATTGGGCAAAAAATGTGCCCACACCATCTCAGAGGCAAGGGAGCATCTGATGTGGCTGATCAAGCCACGTTAGGGCTAAAAAACTAAGTGACTGATGGAGCCAAGGTTAGATGGACTAAGTCAGCACCAAGGGACTTTAGAGTCCCCCTCGGCCTCGGCACCTAGCCTCCACATGGCTCGACAGATACTTGCAACCGCCACGTGGCCCACCAACCTCCTGCGACCCTGCGTGGCCACTGTCAGTTACAGTGCATGCCTAATATGACCAGGCCCGCCTATCACCTATGGCACCGCACCTGACAGGGAGATAACAGGCCAGGCTACCCATGACAAACTCAGGGACGATTTTGGTCTATCCTTGTCAGCCTTGCCACCTATCCTCTGCCAGACGATGACGTTTCGGATTCAACAACCTTCCAAAAAGGGGTAGGAGGGGCCTCTGAACAGCTATAAGAACCTTCGCTCATGATGGGAAGGGATCTGAACTCCAATTTTTCGGCAAGTCTTTTAGTTCACTTCTGATAACTGTTTCTGAAGTTATTCACTTGAGCGTTCGAGGGTCTCCACCGGAGAACCGGTCCCCGAGGACTTCCTTGCAGGATTTCTGATCGAGGAGGAGGCGCTTGAAGATTCTCAGACCCATCTTCATTGTCTCTTGGACCTACATCCTTACCCGACATTCAAAGAGGGTGATTTGACAATAACAATATTTAATCTTATTTCGAATTTGAATATTTTAAATTATATTTGGATTATACTTAATTTTTAATATATTTAAACTATTTATTTAGCTTAAACTCTTTTTGCGCATTTGTTTAAATCAAGCTCAATTAGCAAATAGATTGATTTGTGATCTAAAACCATCATCAAATTATGTAACCACAAAGGATAAGGTTAAACATGTGCCAATCGAAGCTTAAATATTGAGTCCATGCCCTTCTTCAAGGCAAAAGCATTAGAGTCGGCATGAGAAAAACTCTATACATCAGGCGTGGTGCAAGTCGCATGTATTGCGGGTGATAATTAACCGCATGCATGTATGACTGTGTATGTCAAGAATAATTTTAACTTTTTATATATTATATATACAGTTCATATACATGCCTGATCAATCAGTGCACACGATGAAGAAAGACTTTTTTGCTCTGTTTGGATAAAGAGAAAAGTAGAAAGAAAAGAAAATGGAGGGAGAGAAAATAGAGAGAAGAGAAAAGTAGAGAGAAAATATTTTCTCTCATTCTGTTTGGATGAGTGGAAGGAAAATAAAGAGAAAAGAAAAGTTGATATTTTATAATGACAATGGTGCCCTCGTTACAAATGATTAAAAAATGCATAAGTTTTTTTTTGAAAGATCAATATCGGAATGAAAAAAATGAAAGAGCATCATTAAGTTTTCTCTCGAAATCTCTCAGATTTGGGAGAAAAAACTTTTAGGTGGAGCCCATCACTTTTTTTCCTCTTTTCTCCTCTAGTTTTCTTTCTATTTTTCTTTCTTTTCTATTTTTCTTTCCATCCAAATAAAATAAATTTTATTTTCTCTTCTATTTTTTATTTTTTTTCTAATTTTCTCTTCATCCAGCTTTAAGTTACGTATCTTTAAGGCATGCGGCTGCGTATATTAAAAATAATTTTATGTTTTTTATACATTACATATGCATACATGCCTCATAATCGAGGGAGTCATTTTTTAAACCCATGTCTTTTGACACCGGTTTAGAATAAGGGGGTGGAATTAAAGATATTGTACAAATGGTGTTAAAATAGAAAACGTTATTTCAAATAGCATTTTTTACTTTCATCTCACCATCTTTGCTTCACGTGTCAGCATTGATGGGTGAAGGGCGCGTGAAAATCGCCACCTTGTGTGATGATTTTAGTCAAGTGGCGATTTCAATAGAGCAAATATCGCCACTTCAAATGCGATTTCTCTTGCTATTCCAACGTTCTATTTCTTAAAAATATAAAATTTATTCAAGCATCCATTTAAATCTTTCCAAAGGAGAGGATTGTTATTCTAATCTTTCCTTTAGAAAATGAGTCCCTCAATAAATCCTAGTAACCCCTCAAAGATCCATTTAAACTGCACTAATCTCGTAACTCCTTAAATTTTTTAACTTTCAGAAACTGCTCAATATATACAAAAAATTATTATTTAAAGTGATAATTTTTACTAATTTTATGTTACTAAAATCATCATTTGAAATGATGCTATTGAAATTAAATGATGATTTTAAAATTATCATTTCAAATAATAATTTTATATGGTCCTTACCCATCAGTGTTGATGAGATGAAGCAAGATGAATGTGAAAAATATCATTTACGGTTTAAAAAACTAGCGCAAACGATGAAAAAGGGCTTTCTAAGTCGGCGTATCCTCGCCCCCGCGGTCAAAGCCCACTGGGAATCCACCTTGATATCATCGCTGTCCTTTTGTACTTGACCCTCCACTTGGACTCTCTCTCTCTCCCGAGAACTCCGCTGCCAGTCGAAGGGGGAGCGCCCAACGCCAAATGTTTCTCCGGTCGTCGAACGTCGTAGTTCTTCTCATCACGACAACGACGTGAAGCGCAGCAACGGTGACTTTTTCTTCCAATCCTCACCCTCTTAAAACTCAATGAAAAGAGCGTTTTTCTTCTCTTTTACTTCTTTTATGGAAGATGGACGCAAGAAGAGCGTGGAGATGATGCTGTGGCGGCGGCGGACTAGTGCGGGGAGGCAGGCGGCGGCGTCGGCGTGCTGCCTCGTCCTCGCCGCCGCCTCTGTCTCCCTGTTTTTCCTCCTCTGCTTCCGCTACAGAGCGGTGGCCATCAACCGGGTGTTTTTGGCCAGCGGCACCTGGCGGAATTCGGAACTGAAGGTGGAGGAGAGAGGAAGAAGATTTCAGGAGGACTGTGATTTGTTTGACGGGGAGTGGGTGTGGGACGAGAGCTACCCGCTGTATGAGTCCAAGGATTGCAGGTTCTTGGACGAGGGAATCCGGTGCTCGGAGAACGGAAGGCCCGATAACCTCTATACCAAGTGGCGGTGGCAGCCAAATCGTTGCAATTTACCCAGGTTTCATATTTTATATAATCTCTCTTACTGATTCAAGTTTGAATTTTGATTGTTGCTTATTCTTTCTTTCGTGTGGAAAGTTGTGATTTTTATTGATGGAAGTGGGAGGATATTCAATGTTTCCTCAGTGAATTATTAGTTGTTTATTCCTTACTGATTGTTAGGTGCTCATGTTTATTTCTTAATGATTGTTAGGTGCTTTAATCTTTTGAATGGAATTAAGAATTTTTTATTGCCGTATGTGTGACTTCATTAGGATCTCTGACATTTGTTGCTGTTTTTTATGTTAACGCAATATCATAACTTTTTGCCTTCGTATTATCATCTCTGTTTCCCCTTCCTTTCATTAAATCTATACAGAGGTAAAATTCTAGACACCAAGCAATGACAAAAGGAACAAAGAAAAACAATACTGCTTTCCCAAGGCAAAACTTTGTAGGCAAGGACTGGGCACAACTACTTATGTAGCAGAACTTCACATTGGCATGTTATATAACTTATAAGAGCTTTGTCATGATAACCAATAATTTAATTAATCAGGTCTGATTCTTAATGTCCTGTTTTCTTCTGCCAGGGAGAATGTGCAGAACCAATAAAAAAATTTGGAATTCAACTCATGACACTGGAATTTCATATCTAGTTTCTTAGAGAAAAATGTGAAGAATTTTATCATTTGGATAATCCAAATAAAGGAAAACAGACATCTTTCCAAGAAAATATTGCTATAGAGCATCAGTTAGATCAATTTTTTTGATATTCTTTTCCAAGAGGAATTTTTTACGAGTCATACAACATACGAAAGGGGAAAAGTGAAAAATAAAAAATAAAAAATTGGTGTCCTAATAAATCACCAGGACCAACCCATCTTGGATGTTGAGACTGTACCTTCCCCATAGCATCGAGGCTAGGCCCCTAAACAATACAAGTCCAAAGATCGGGATTTGAAACCTTGATGGACTATTTGTTGAATGAGTCAATTTGCTTAAAAAACTAAAGAATTTTAGTTATATCTTTGCTGTTATCCCATGTATAAAGCATGGTGTGTTCTATTATATATCTTGTGAATTATTTTTTTCTTATATTTTCATGCTCAGACATCAAATTCTATTTTCATCCTATATTATACATCATTTTGTCTTCTTATTTCCAATGATATTGATTAATTCTTTAAAAATAATTGTAGTATAATCTTTCTATTTATTATCATATTTCTATTTCTGGACTTCTTATCTTTGCTTCAACGTTCCCTGCCTTTTCTGCAATCACCTTGTTATTTGACTTTGAACTATTTTTTCCCTAATTTAAACCTCTAAAGTTGCTTTATCCTTTGCCCATTATGTTTCCCTCCGTAGTTTCTGTATTTATAAATGTGTTACAATGACTTGCTTATATAAGTATAATAATCAAAGCAACAGTAGAAAAGGTAAAAACTATCCCTCTTGTTATAATTTTAGTTTCTATTTTTAATCTCTATAATTAGTCTACCAATTGACCGAAGAGCTAAGATGCCATGTTGTTATGCTTACTATAGTTTGGGAAAGTTGCTTTCTTTATTTTTTTCTAATTCTAAGTTTTACCTTGTAAAAAGAAAATTTATCAGTATTCGTTTATCATAAGGTCTGTCATACAGACCTATACCGATACTGTATCATATAGGCAAGATATGGATATGATATTGAATTTCAATTTAATATGAACCGGTCCATTCAATCTAATACTAAGTTGTTAAAAGTGAAAAAAGAATGCCATGTTATCTTGATACGTAGTGCATATTGTATCATACTAACCCATATTGTACCAAATTGATAATGTACAGGAATGGATTTCGATACCAGTTTTATGAACCTTGGTTTCTTATATAGTCTTCTCTTTCATGAGAAGATTAGTATTGATTTTTCTTCCAGTTTACCTTTAGATGAATCAGAAAGTAGTGGTTATTTTCCTTGCTTTTTTCCTTTCTGTTCTCTAAATCACAGAGTTGAGAAACAATTAGCTTATATCTCTTCCTAAAAAATTCTGAGAGCAACATAATGAGATGAATTTGGATTTATCCAACTAGAATTCATGTCAGTTTTAGCACAGGCTGTTAGTTCCTTCTCCTATCACACATTCATTTCTTCTGCCTCTTTAAATATTTTCAGCCAAAATTTCAGAGAAATCCCAGGTGATCACTTAATAATTTCTTAAAACCCTTGACTGTATGCTTTCTTTTTCCAATTTTTATAGGTCAGTGCTTTATTTCCCTTTAGAAGGGGTAACACAGCATTTTTTGGATGATAACAGTATTATTTTTATCATCGCACAGTCACACATGCACACTTGCTCTACCTCTTATATGTTCTCTAAGTTATTTACTCTCTTCTTCCTAATTGAAGATTTGATGCCAAGAAGATGCTTGAGAAACTACAAAACAAGCAGTTGGTATTTGCGGGTGACTCAATAGGAAGAAACCAATGGGAGTCCCTTCTCTGCATGCTTTCTTCAGCCATCTCTGACAAGGATTCCATCTATGAAGTGAATGGCAACCCTATTACAAAACATAAGGGTTTCCTGGTGTTTAAGTTCAGGGACTACAATTGCACTGTCGAATATTACAGAGCCCCATTTCTAGTGCTCCATAGTGAAGCCCCATCTGGAGTGCCAGAAAATGTGAAAACGACACTTAAACTGGATGTTATGGATCCGAAGTCATCTCTGTGGAGGGATGCTGATGTGCTGGTCTTTAACAGTGGCCACTGGTGGACCCATGAGAAGACCATAAGAGGGTAATTCTATAGCTGAAATCCATTTTTCTTTCTTTCTTTTTTCATTCTGTTCATTTTTTTTTTAATGATTTTGGCCCTTCCCAAAACCTATAGTGGCAGGAGCCCCATGCACTGGGCTATCCCTTTTTTTTGTATTCATTTATGGAGTTGAAACATGGTCTGTGAAATTTAGTGTCTCTGATGGGCCTCAATCTTAAGAGCAGGTAGCTGTCATTTACTCTTTTCTCAAGTAGTTAATAGCTTGATAAATTCACATGCATGCATTTTTTTAAAAAGAAATTTGCACATTTACACAAAAGTGCCTATCTTTTTTATTTATCGTGGTGTATGCAATATAGTTTTCACCTCCCTTTTCTGGAAAGCTTTTTTTTATCGTTCCATATATACATTCACATAGCTTATGGCCATTCACTTAAAAGACATTCCTAATACAACTGAGTGAACATGGCACCTACATTTTCTCTATGTTCAGTGGCTTTTTGTTAAAAAAAAAAATCCACATCCCTCTCTCTCAAAATAGATCAACAACTTTACCAGATATTCTTTAATTTCTTGTTGAGTGATCATACACTTTTCAGTTTTACAACAGCATTTCTGTTAAGTCTGATATACATTTCTGATACATGGCATCTAAAGAAGTATGTTGGAGGTTAGTGGTTTCAGTCTCTTCCATGCTGGTTATTTATTTTATTAACTTGGTATTATCTTAAATGTTTCCAGTCAGGGATCGTTATATTGATTGATTTCAATCATTGTGGTCTCTCCGTTGCATGGTCTTGGCTTATTACTTGAGGGGAGTGTTAAACCTAATATACATTATGGACCGTTCTCTTATCAACTTAATCTTTTGAAACCAATTGGTTAGTTAACAATTTCTAGCAAAGAAGTGTAACAATGATATTAATTATGTAGAAATGCAAGGCATTGTCTTTGTTACCTTCATTGCCCTAACTATTTGGTTGTTAATGAACTATATCATGCACATTATGCAGTCAGCAACTAGTTATCATTGTAGCAGCTAATCGACTTAGATGTTATAGTGATACATTTTATCTGTTCATTTTTGAAAAAGAATGGAAGAGGTTACTACTCTCTAATTGTGGGCCGTGGTATAATGCTCTGGTTTTAATTAATCTGTACTTGTTAGATATGGTACTTTACTTCAGGCAGTCTTTTAAAGTCTTATGTAATATTTCTCAGTTACTAATAATATGTAGTCCACTTGAGGGATCATTTAAGGCTCTCCTTTGTTTTGTGTCAGGTTCTCCATATTAAAGATATCACCATATCTAATTCATAACTCAAAACTCTGCCAATACTGGGCATTATTTGCAGACTTCTAATTTTAGTGCCCATAAAATACCTTCCTTTCAGAACCATATCTTTTTTCATCATAGCTACTTTCCAGGATATGCCTTTTGGTTGTCACTTTTACAAGATATTGGTCATGCCAAACTATTGTTTAATGATGTGGCTCGAAGCGCTCAAGAAAACTGAAAATAATCTGTTAAGGTTTATGGAGTTGAAATGCAAAAGTAAGTTCCTCTCTAACTAGGAGGTCCAATGCATGTCAGCCACTAAAGGAATGCCAAGAAGGCCTCAAAGTAGATGTGCTAGGGTTTAATTTCCCAAAAGACACCTTTCAGTCAGGAAGTATGAGTCTTTAGGTCATCCCAATTCCAAATCCCTTCTAGTATCTTTTGAACTTTATTTTTCTTAGAACGGTCCTTGAAAGATCTTGTGTCACAGTAAGGGTCTGTTACTCATTGTATTTATTGGTAACTTAATACTAGTGTAAGAGCAGCACTATAGTTCTATTTTGGCCACTGATGTTTGGAGAGTTTTATTTTGATTCTAACTTGTAAGTAAGCTGTGTTAATAAGAGATATAATTATTGGGAATTAGGATTCTGTTTTAGAGTTTCAGGATCCAAATCCTTTGACACCTTCATCGTGATTGTGTTTTAAGTTAAAAAGCAGTAATTTCTGCACCCAAACTGCCGAGGTTGACCAAGGACAGAGCCTTTATAAACAGGGGTGTTCTCTTTTGTGAAAAGTAATTGAGTCACCTATTGCACTGTGATAATATTTCCACAAGCTATCTTTTATAGTTGTCTCTAAAATGTTTTCTTTTATTACTCCCTTGGATTTGATTGTTTCTCTACTTAGCTGCACTAAAGGTCAGGCCATGTTATATATGAGTTGTTATATCAGCTTATGGATATTTTAGATGTATCTTAATTTTTGTAGAGGACATTATTTTCAAGAAGGGAAGGAGGTGAAGATGGAGATGAGTGTGGAAGTTGCTTACCAAAGATCAATCAAAACCCTGTTTGACTGGATCAATAGAGAAGTTAATACGAGTAAGACTCAGGCCATCTTTCGAACATATTCTCCTGTGCATTTCAGGTTTGTTCAATATTCCATATCTTGTTCCATATGTTTAGTTCATTTCATTTTTTAGATTTTAATCCTAGCTTCCTTTTTTTTGGCCATTATCAGATAGTGTTCCCATGAATGAATATCTTAGATAACTTCTATCATCTATCAAGAATTCAGTTATTCTTGTTTTATGTGTTGCTGTGCCGGCTTCCATGATGATATTAAAAAATCTGTCTTTTTTTTAAATTTTTTCAATTTCAAGAAGAAATGTATGCGCTTGAAGTCAAAGTTTGCCATGATTTATATTTTGATCGTTACAAGATAACAATTAGATATTCATTGCAACAAGGTCCCTTAATGTCACACAAAAGCCTGCCTCAATGTTAATTATGTGATGTGTTTCAATGTCCCTTTCATTAAAATTTGAGATACAAATGTGGTTGACCTAAAGATAACATAGCATTGGAAAGAGTTTACAAACATTTTACGAAACACAGGGAATGACAGTTCGATGCGTTGATGCCATAAAGTGTAGGACAGCATTTACAATTTTTCTGCTTCTCAATCCAATGGTGTGATTAATCTGATGATGAGTAGATCTCCCATGGATGGTTTGAAAGCATCATGATGATACTTGACCATGGTTTGTAGTTATAACATCATGAAAATTTGACAGCAACTGAGAGAATGATTATATGAGGAAATAAATCCAATTTACAAACTTTAATCAGACAACAGGAGGAAGAGAACAACAATAAAAAAAGACAGCAATAAAAAAACACCACAAATACACCCAATCAGGCTGAAAGGAGAAGATCTGCTGGATCCTGCACTATGAATTTATAGAGATGGTGGAGTCCGATGTTCTCAAAGCTCTGTAATGGTGGAGTCTGATGTTCTCAAAGCTCTGTGATTTTAAGATCTTACTCCTGATTCTTTCAGAAGTCACTCCTATCCAGTACTCAGCCAAAAATCTGATACTCTGTATCAGCTGTAAACCAGATTTCCTGGTGTTTGTGAAAATCTGAGCACCCAACTAACCAAAGGTTCTAACTAAAGATCACAACCAAGATATTCTATTCCTTTCTCCACTTGGCTTTGACTCCACCTATCTTCAGAAAGTCTATAATTCTTTCAAACTTGTCTGAAAAACATCTCAACTTTAGATTGTCCAGTCCTATCTAGCAGTTCGGTAGAGGATGGTTGGTTGTCTGCTCATGTTGTGTACAGAACAGACAAGATGAAGTGGGTGGAGGGGGACATCCAAGTTCTCTTCCTCAAGTTTCTAATTGTTAAGGTCTTGTTGTTTATATCAAGCCACAAAAAGATAGATCCAAGCTGCTTTATTGGAAGGTGACTTTAGCTTGATTTGAGTTGTCTTCATTATATATTAGTTATTATTGAATGTATAAAAAAAGCTACTGAATGATCTTATTTGAAGCAGTGTTCAATAATTTAAGAAATAAGTAGACTGCTTACTAACATCCCAAATTTTTCAGCCATGGGGATTGGAAGAGTGGAGGAAATTGTAGCCTGGAGACACTTCCCGAATTAAACTCTTCGCAGCTCTCACTGAAAACACAGATACATATGTTAGACCTATTCACAGATGTATTCATGGAGTATTCTAGTCAAGTTGTGATGCCAGAGTTGGACTTGTTGAATGTGACCCTGATGACGGCGCAAAGAAAAGATGGTCATCAGTCACTATATAACATTGCTCCCACAGGTGACCTCCAACATCACAGGCTGGATTGTAGCCACTGGTGCTTACCTGGTGTTCCAGATACATGGAATGAACTTCTCTACGCCCTGTTCCTTAAATGGGAGTCCAAGGTCCATCAAAATAGAGTGAAGCTCAATCAGTGAAGTGGTTGAGACTGCTATTAATTTGAATAAGCTTGCATGATGCATACTCAACTCAACTCATCTAAGCCTTTTCCCAACTACATGGGGTCGGCAGCTTGCATTATGCATCTTGCTGTTTAAATGGAATACTTGCCGCAATTTGTTTTTGAGCAAATTCTTTTCAGAGTTGTTGGAATGATGAAGTCTTCCGACATCTCAGGTCTTTTAGATACACAAGAAGACGTTTCTCAGATATTCATGAGACCTGTTGTTATGTGCCATGAACTGTTTCAGAATAGAGAAATGATAGGCATGCCAGTCTCTATATCCAATCGGAACTGGAAATATCCTAGAATAAGGAAGGAGTGTCAAACTACAGAGGAAGTGTACATAACTACATATTAATTCAATTTTCAAATGATCGTGATAGTATTCTGTTTTATCTTGTTTATTTCGTTCACATTCCACCTCTGTTTGGGGTGATTGCATGATGTAAGAACAGATGAGCACATAGAAGAATGTTCTTGATGTTACAGATACAGCTCAAGTATACTTCTTCTTGAGGATGGTTGAAATGTTATGAGGATGGTTGAAATGTTATGGTTTGTTAACAACAAAATGTCATCAATGATCTACAACATTTTCTCAGGTGAGTTTATCAAATTGTTAAGGTATAGGTGCCTAATTCCTTTGCCCAGTCAAATTCAAGTATCATCAGTACATGCTACTGACAGCTAAAATTACTGGTCATTATTCTTCTCAGAAATCTGAGGATCGAGATGGATAATTCAATGAGGCATGGATTATTCACTAGAATCCCTTTGATGGGAATCTCAAACTTAAGCTTTTGAATAAAATTGATGTTGGCCTGAAATAGAAAAAGTTAATAGTGTGAGTACAAACTGAAATTTGTAAAATGGACATTATACAATTTAAATCAGAATGGTTAAAATAGAAGACTTATACTTACAATTATCTTATTTTTGCTTTTGATTTAATTCATCATGCACCAGTGCATTGTGCGTAGACTCAAGACTTGATCCAATTGATCCAAGTACAAGAATACAGAGAGAATGTTGTTTTGTCCTTCTAAACAGTTGGAGATGCCTCTACATGCCAGGTAGAAGAAAAAAATATTTATTACAACTAGAAAGTACGGTAAAGACTTATGTTTTCTACCAGCCAGCCTAATCTACTCACTTATAGTCTGTAGGGAAAGCATCGCAATAATATATGAGCCAAGTGTTGAATCAATTCCAATCAAGTATGCATCTCAGCCTAAGGTCATTTTTATCAATATGGAGCGGAACTACAAAATAAACGACTATATTATTTTTGGGAAAAAAAAAGTTATGCAGCAATTGAGTCTACCTGCAAAAAGAACTTGCAGGGAATTTTTCAGCTCTCCAATGAGTTGCTGGGCAGTCCATTAAAAGATTAAGGAGAAAATTTGGAATTTTTTAGCTCTCCAATGAGTTGCTGGGCAGTCCATTAAAAGATTAAGGAGAAAATTTTGACTGATAATTTGATGCCATTGTTAACCAATATATTGGAAGATAATTAAAAGATTAAGGACAAAATTTTGGCTGATAATTTGATGCCATTGTTAACCAATATATTGGAAGATATGTCCACAGTGGCTGATATAATGAGGGTTAATGCATGTTATGATAATTGAACTCAAAAAGAGTTCACAAAGAAGCATGGTACTAAGCATAACTAATTTTGGGGCTTTTGAACTCAAAAACAGTTTACAAAGAAGCATAGTGCTAAGCATAACTAATTGTTGGGTTTTTTTTTTTTTGTTTCTTTTCTTTTCTTTTCATGCATTCTCTTGCAACATGGTTCAATCGGATTAGTGTCTTGCAAGAACTAGTATCATATAGGGTAGCAATTGAGTATTAAGTTGCCAAGAACAAGATTAGATGTGCTCAAGAAATTTTCTTGTGCACCAACAGGCACCCTAAAAACACATTCCTGTTAGCTTGAAACCTATATGTTACATGATAATAATACCAAAATAATCAGTATATCACAACATGGTAAGCCATGAGCTTTAATCTATAAAATCAAGAAATTGATGAAAATGAAAATTTTGATCAGTTCTTATGTAGGCGTGCATTTGATTAATCTTTCTAAAACCATCCCATTCTTTCTGTTTGTCATTCTATGAATCTTAATATTGATCATTATGTTTGTCATTCTATGAATCTTAATATTGATCATTCTTCTATGTCCAACTATTTTAACAATCAACACCATGTAATCAAATTGCTGTTGTGATGAGAATAATGGACAAAAATTCACAAGCCACCTTTAAGGGTACAACCCACAAATCAAATCCAAATCCAAGAAGATCATTTTCACCACAGAAACAATGAATTATTTTAGCTATCAAGCTTCAAATTCGACATTTTTCTATCAAGTCTTCTACTTTTCTTTTTCTTTTTCTTTTTGTTTTGAATGCACTTCTTTCCCTTTGAATGCAAAATGCTGAAAGAAATCAAATTGCATTTATTCTTTTTCTTAGCTAATTCAACAATAAACAAGTTCTTTTCATACAAATCTCCTAAAAAATGACTTCATGCGGGAAATAATAACATAACAAGGCTAAAATGTAAATAAATAATCAAAATCTCCAAACGATCCGTCTCCGCCCGTTTTTATTCTCCTGCCGACGGTCTTCAACAGCAAAAGCAAGAAGGCAAACCCTAACATCAAAACCCCAACCTCTCTCCTCCAAGCCCCACTCCTTTTTAACCCCAGAAGCGCCGGCACCAAAAGCCTCATCCCGAAATCCTTCTCCCCAGTGCTCCCCAGCGCCGACGCCGCAGCCGCGACCGCCAAGGAGAGGAAAAGCCCCACCAGTCCCCCTTCCTTCCATGGCATCCGCCTCTTCGGCCACCCTCCGCCGCCGCCAGTGCCGCGGCTCCAAAACCCTCGCCGTCCGCCGCCGCCGGTGCCGCCATTCTGGAAGAGGAGGAGAATATCCAGAGGCTCGGCCGGCGGCCGGAAAGAGGCTGCGAAGGAGAAGGCCCGCCTCAGCGCCGCTATCTCTGCGGATCCGATTATTTTTCTTCGCCTCCTTGTTCCTCTTCTCCGGCCGCTTCCGCCGTCGATGGAGGCGGAGCAGGTTATATTAGGAGGGTGAATCGGCCGGAGAGGAAGGGATGGGGATTGGAGAAGCAAATGGATCATGGTGACGGCAATGGGAATGGAAGGGAATAACAATGGGGCTGTTAGTGGGATAGAGTGAGAGAGAGGCGGAGTTTTGAAAGAGCCGTTGAGAAGGAATGGATTGGATTCATGCTTTGGAGCGGAGAGCGGGCGTTTTAGAGCTTTTGACAACGTTCCAGGGCCCCGCAAGCAAAGAACAAAGCGACTTGATGGAGGTTAAAGCTCTTAGTATTTTTTTTAAAAAAAAAACTTATAACGTAAATAAAATAAAATACTTACTTGAAAAATCAGTGGAAGAATAAATCGGTTTATTCTTTTGAATATTTTGAAACTTTATTATTTAAAAATAATTTACATTGATTTATTTTTTTTCAAGTATTAAAATTTTACAAGGATCTAGAAAATGAAATGTGGAATACTTTGTCTCTCTATTATAGAAAAATAAACATAGAAAGCCAATGATAAATTTTTATTTTAATTATTTCTCTTTAGAACACATAGATTTATTTTTTATATTATTTTAATAGTAGAATAAATATAAAATATCCATAAATTATGTATTTTTGTGAAAATTTAATATCTGTTGCAAAAAAAATGTAGAACTGATGATATTAATCAGTTTCTTTTAATTATTTTAAATATTAAAGTTTTGAAAGTATCCAAGGAATAAAAAATGTATTTTATTAATTTGCTATCAAAAAATTTAAACATTTTAAGCTGGTATGGTCATTCAATGGAAATGGTACAAGTGAAATGAATCATCATTTTAAGTTATCCTTAAACCTTGACTTAGTAGTTAAAAGATTTGCATTTTATTTGACATTTAAGGTTTAGCTTTAATTTTTTTTAAAATTGTTTAAATTAAATTTATAAATATATTTATGATTTGCTAAAGTATATTTTTAAGATAAATTTAAAAATAAAAAATAGAAATAAAACATAGATAGGGATAAAGACCTCTTTTTCAATACAGACTAGATAGGGACTATATTTATTGCCTAGCGAGGTGCGAGGCGAGAATGAGATGGAGCATGAAAGGTCAGGGTTAGAGTTGGATTGGATAAAAACCAGTTTGAACCCATCTTATTACCATTCTGATAGGGAATGACTTTGTGCACCGCTGCAATGCATCGAATGCTGCTATTGGTCATGTGCCCATATGAGTACGCATGCCATGACCATCCCCCTATGCGCATCCGCACAGGCACGCGGTCAATGAGTGCATTCGATACATATTTTTGCATCGAAGATGATACAGAAAGACTTTTTCCTAACTTTAAAGGTGAAAAAAGGATGGAAGTGAATTGCTTGACCTACTTTAATTCATCCTCAAGTTTCAACGTCTACTAAGATATTACTTATGTTAAAAAGAGAAGACGCATCAAATATGGTCTTGGTCCAAAAACTCAACTGGTTGACATGAATGAAAAAGAAGGCCATTCAATCTCAGTTTTATAATTTAATTGGTCACATAACACATTTATTTTATCCTATAACTAGTTTATTAGATATAAATAATTATTTTATTTGATCCATCTTGTTGATGATGATATTATTAATTAAAATAAAAATATACTTTTAATTTCTAAATTTTTATTTAAAATTTATTTATTTTTATTAATATTATTTAATTATTATGAATGAAATAATGTTATATTATGTTATTAATCAATTTAAATGCTTGCATTAGATTGATATTAGCTGTTTTATTCATTTTGATCGAATAAAATATTTTTAAAATAAAACAAATTAAATGATAATAAATGAAAAATTGCAGCCAAGTTTGAAGTGTAAGTTTAGGTAGTCTTGAAGTATATTTTAGCCTGAAAAATATTAGTTTAAACTTTAAGGTAGTGCTTGGATGTAAAAAAATATTACAGGAATTGGAATATGAATTCTCATAAATAGCTTATTTCCTTTATTATTCTAGATTTTTGTTTCATTTGAAATATGATATCCCACCTTATTCACTAATGCAGTGTTATTTCAAATGGTATTTGGATGGCATGGGAATAACCCTGTATTTCATTAGGAATAGATGAAGATTTTTTTAGAAATTCTAAAAATACCCCTAATCAAATAATAAGAAAAAATAGATTATTAAATTATTTATTAATATAATTACTTAAATAAATTATTTGTTATTAATTAATTTATTATTATGATCTATTAAAAGTTTACATGTTATGCACATATATTAATAATGGTTAGTAAAAGAAAAGCGGATTATACTATTACCATTTTGTGGTGGATATTATTATGTACATATATTAGTAACAGTTAGCTAAGACTACATCTTTTCCTCCTTTATATTTAATATCATGAATTATTTTGATAGAGGGGATAATAGTTAGGGGTGCAACTTGGGCCGGGTTCAATCCAAACCTGGCCCGTCGAATCTGATTTACAGCAGTGTTTAAACTCATGTTTGCCCAATCCGAATCTGAAAGATCCGAGTTTAACCTAGCCCGATTTACAATTGACTCGGGTTCGGGTTGATTGCAACTTGAACCCGAGATAACCCGAACTTGAGGGTTACTCGAACGAGGTAGCTTATCGGCATCAGGTTTTTGGGGCGTTGAGGGCACCAGTCGGGTTGGACGAGATGGCCAACTTGAGGTTGAGGAGGGCAAGGTCGTCGATCGTAGGCAAGGAAAAGAAGAACAAACATAAAGGCGGATCATCCGCACATTTCATTTCACTTCTTGCCTCCTCCTCTTCTTTGTTTATGGCACTGCCATCCCTGCAAGTAAGAGAGAGAGAGAGGTAGAGGGAGGCCATGCCTTCTGTGAACTGAAGGGGTTTTTAGTAATTGAAATGACGAAAATGGACGTAGGTTGGTTCGATTAGAAGGAAGTGAATGGACTAATGGAAGATGTGATGGAGAGTGTTTTGGTAAATGTGGAGGGATGGTTTTCAAAATGCTTCGGGTTGTGGTGGTGAGCATCGGGAGGTGAGCTGGAATTAAAGCTTTTTCTGGCTTTTGTCGCAAGAGGAGCCTGCAAAATAAAATAACCATTCAGTTTTTTAAAAATATACCTCCCATGATCGGTGTGCTCGAGTCGAAAGCAAGCTGTACGGCATAGGGGCTCAGATATCACGAATCTTAGTGTTCTCTTTGATCCGTAAACGATGAAGACATAAAGTCAAGCAATGGTTAGTCCCGCATCCTCGATTGCTGCAATTTCTCATCGCACGGCGAAGTATTGGCTCATTCGCTTTTTCATTCTTTTATTATATCTATCTTGCAAGCGAGCTTATCATTCTCTTCGCAAGAGTAGGGTATGAGCTCGGCATGGTATCTTGCTTGATCCCTTTCTCATTTGCCTTGCCGTTTTCTACTTTGGAAGTGGGATATGCAACGATGAAGTGAAAGAAAAAAAAAAGAGAGGATCCAATGTGAAGTGGTAGAGGGTGTCTTCCTCCATTGCCTTGGCTGTCGAAGTTGTTACCTTATCTGTTGTTTCTATATGGCAAACAATCATTTTCTTGCTTTTGAGAAGCTAAATATGGCCAATTTTTTTTACCTCTATACCTTTTTAAATGCCTTTATATGAAGACCAGTTGGCATTTTCCAGGTGCAATAAATGTAGCAGGGAAGTGGCCGTTTCCATGGCCCATTCATTTTTTCTTCAATTCAGGTAAGACTTTTTTTTTTTAATACAATGTTAAAGCCTCGAGTCCAGCTTATGCGTTCGGCAAGGGATTTTGTTTTTCCGTATATGAGATCCATAATTTGGTGTTTATTTACTTTGGAAAAAGCATTTTGTTTTTTTTTATCAACCCAAATTTCAACCCGAAACTCAATCCGAACCCGATTTTTAAAAATAGGGTTAGGGTTAGGGTTAAGGTTTTACAAATAGGATTAGGGTTAAGGTTGAAGAAAACCCGAGTTTCATAAGCCCGAGTTGCACCCCTAATAATATTTCAGCCACTGTTTTGAAAGACGATAAATGAGAATATGACTATTTCATTGGGAAGCATGAAATATAAATTCTAGAATAAAAATATTTGATCAAAATATTAATTCTTAGAGGACTCATTATTATTATTATTATTATTATTACCTATCTATTAAAAAAAAGGCATGAAATAAGGCCTATTCTAACTAACAATGGAGCATCCAAACATTAGCTAAAGCATTAGGACCGAAGGAAGTCCGGTGCTCCGCCGGTCCATGTTATCGGTGCCCCCTCTTTCCTTTCCTGGCGTGGAGCCACCGAGCCAGCAAAAAGCGGATTCGCTCCTCTGCACTCAAAGGCACTTCGGTGGTCAGTCTATCGGAAGGGAAACAACGCAACCCGATGCAAATGGCGAGTCCCTTGGCTGACCAAGGAAGATGGAAAGATCTCGACAAGCTTCTCGCTAGGTCTGGAAACATAGTTGGCCCGGGTTTCGAGCACAGCCATACTGTGAGTCCTCTCTCCGCCTTTTCCATGTAATCCGCGTTTTTTTTTTTTTTTTTCTATGGATTTTCTTCATCAAGCCTTGTTTCTATAGCTGAGAGAAGAGATCGGGGAGTTTGTGAGAGTGTTGGTAGTGGGGGCTGGTGGGTTGGGCTGCGAATTGCTGAAGGACCTGGCTCTATCTGGATTCAAACAAATCGATGTGATCGATATGGACACCATCGAGATTTCTAACCTTAATCGGCAGTTCCTCTTTAGGTATGGGATCACCGTGTCTTTGTCTTTTGTCTTCTCATCTAATAAACTTTTGTTCGCAACCAAACAATGTGGCATTTGACATATTCATATTCTATATAAAAAAGAAGATTTCATACTATTTTGATATGGTATGGGAAACTTTGGCCGACCAGATATGAAAATTTGAAATTAGGATGCAGATTGGGTAAAGACATCAAATCAGAGGACAGTAGCATTTTTGTTTACTACATATACTATTCTTACTTCTACATGCATCAAATCCAATGAGTTGCAAGGATAACATGCCTTTCCCATATTTCACAATTTTAAATTACTAGGTGAGTTCACTGAAATTAAAGTCATATTTGATCCCTCTAACATGATCAGCGGTTGAACTTGCTATGCTTAAACTGTAGGAGATCTTCCCATGAATTGTTTTAGTTTAAAATCTTCCCATAAATTGTTTTCTTTTATGACACAAGTTCCTTACATCTCATGTTTTACCTTAGCATTAAAGGGAGAAAAAAGAAGTGCTGTTAACTTGCTGCAGTTAATTCAGAACAGTGTAGTCATTCTTGAAGTGATTAGAAGCAAAAATTATGCATAAATTATGACATTGGAGTTAATTGTTTTGGACTTGGACTCATCAATCTGAGTTACCGTTGATATGAGTCATTTTAACAAGTCCAAAAGTTTAACTATGAAGTGGTATATCAATAAGAATTAGGAGTACCTATAGTGATCTTATGGCGTAACCAATGCAATAAACACCAATCTAGTCGCTTTTTAACACAACTATAATGATCTTATGGCCTATCCAAGGCAACAAATATCAATCTAGTTAACAAATACCAATCTAGTCACTTCTTAACATACCTTGATAACATGTTAATGACAAAAGATGGCAGGCATCATTGAATACCATTGCTATTTACATGTTACAATGCAAGTTTCTTACGAACTTTAAAAAAGTTTGTGCTAGGTCACCATGTAAGTTGTGGCTTGGATGAAATCACAATTTCTAGTATGTGGGAAGATTAGGTGGTCTTGGATGTTTTCACAAGATGGATCTATAATCTTATAAGGGACTAAAATTGTCAAACATTATTTCCTTTCTTGATGGGGGATAAAAATAGGATATAATTTGTGTAGTTCAAGGTACTACTTTGATTGTGTCATGCAAATTGATTACTTAGTAAGTGTAGCCTTATAAATTTAGAAAATAAGACCAATGGCCCATTAACTCTAGTGGATAATATAAATGGTTATTGATGAGACAATTGTTGTGGTCTGATGGAGTAATATGGGTCAAGGAGGATAATCATAGATATACATTGGTTGCTATTAACTTGTAAGGGGATAACAGCACCACAAATCCTCAATCTCTTTAGGAAGAGCTCGTTGACGTCATAAGTCAAATACATAGGTGTTTCTTGATAGCAGCTTCTTTAAATTCCTAGGCAAAATGCCTATGTGGCTAGGTGGATTCTTATAGTTAAAATCTATAGAATATATTAAATTTAATGTAATTGTTGTGTATAATTAATTAATCACAGATATAATGACTTCAACCTCCAAATTTCCTCTTTTCCCTAGTTCAGTGCTTGTAATTTCTTGCCAGTCATGATGGAGAAGAGGATATAAAGTCAAGAGAGCGTAGCTTGATAGATGGTTGCCTTTAGGTGGATGAGATAAGAGCAAAAATGGATGATTTTGATCTTAAAATAGTCTTAAAGTGATTTGATAAGTTCACTTTATGACTCAAGAATGTAACCCAAACTAATGAATAGCAAATTCTCTTCCTAAAATTTAGCATTCACTTGATAACAAAATGACTCATAGATGAATTGATGCATGCCTAGCTGCTAACATAGGTGCTCGACTAGATGCCTAACCTAGTAGATTGGAAAATATAAGATATGTTGGTTGGTGGCAGCCTGACTGCATAGGTAGGACCCCCTAGGCACTATTTATGACAACCTTGGTCGCCAGACTCACTTTGGTTGCCTATTAGAAATCCCTATCATTTTGCTAAATTCCAGTCGTCATATCTTGAGACAATGTATTGTTCAGTTTCTGGTACTTTTATGGACTGATTTTAGCAAACTGTTGGAGTGCTGATAAAAATGCAAAATATGCTGGACTTTAGGGAAGATCGTGAGCAATGCTATAGGCATCAAGTCCTAGTGAAAGTTGCATTATGTATGCTTGAAGATTTTGGTTTAATACCCTCTTAATGGAGCAAATTTGTTGCCTGCTCATCTTGATCTAATGATCAATGATTTGACATAGGCACTTTTGCTGGAGGCATAGGAGAGAGTAGTGCTTTAAAATGAAGGGCATACTGTTGTATATGTGCTTGCATATGTGTATGCAGTCAATTGACTGCGCCATGTGGCCTATGTTTGGTCATGCCACATATGGACCGGAAAGGTGGTCCACTTGCATTGTATGACTGCATATGGCTTGCTTAAGAACTATTTGTCATTGCTTCCTGTTTTCGTTTTCTGTTTTTATTCCAAAAACATAGAGATAAAAGAAGAAATGGTGTTTGGTTACCTAGTTTCTATTTTCATTTTTTTGAAAACTCTTTCCACGTCTCTAAGAATTTAAGAAACTAAAAAAATTAGTTTAGTTTTTGAAAGACAAACCATCGAGGGCCAACATCACCACCTATAACATGAATGTTACCTATTGGCCATTGTTGATCACCACCACCAATCACTTTCAGCTGCTGCCATGCCGCCAATCATTGGTTTTTGGCTGCTTCTGCTACCACTAATCATTGGTTGTCGGCCTTATTGCTGCCAATCGTTGGTTTTGAGCCCCCACTGCCATTGTTAACCATCGGTAGCCATTGGGTGCCATTGCCTCCAATCATTGGTTGCTAGTATTGTCTTCACCCCCATTGCTACTGCCATCCCTAAATGCAACCCAAGTGACCACCAAATAAGTTTTGGATTTTGGTTTTCAAAATAAAATATAAAAAATACTTTTAATTTTTTTTAAAATGTAAATAAAAAATCATAGGTGGAAAAACCCCCCAAAAAAAAAAACTTTCAAGAAATCTTAAGGAGCCAGATATACTTGCTTTTATGTTTGCAAAATCTAGGATTGGACTCTTATATTTCTTGCAACTTGAGAATTTGATTAAGAAAGTGTTGTCTTTTTTATTTAAGTGTTGTCACCTTGCATGCAAGCAATTTATTTTTTCCTTCTTATTGAAAATTTTGAGGAAGAGAGATTAGAATGCACATCAAGTTGTTTTTGTAAATCTTTGGGTCCATCTAGTCTTCAATAATTTAATTATATCACAAATATCAAACAATCTCTTAACCGTCCTTTCTTAGAATCTTTGATAACTCCAAGAAGATAGAAGAAGCTTTCTGAGTTCTTTCTTGGCTTGCACTGCACATTTTGCTTGATTGAGTGTTGTTGGCTCTTGTCAGAACATGGTTTTTTATCAGCCTGGCAATCTCCTTGTCCTGTTGCCCTACTAAAACAGGCTTGAAAGATGAAGGTTGAGCAAGACAATGAACAAGAATTATTTATTACCAAAAAAACAAGAATTATTATCTTATCTCCTTTGGAAGTCATGTTACATTGTGTAGGTCAGCATTCCCATCATGATTTGTGAAGAAAATTGGAAGTGTCAATAGCATTTGTGGACATTTTATGACTACCATAAACAGTCACTTAACTTACCACTAGAGCAGTAACTTGGGACCATCTAGTTCTAGCTTGATCTTCGAAAGTGTTTGCTGATATCTGTGGTAAAATCATATTAGGCATTGAATTGGAATTCTACTTGAAAAGAAGCTGGTGTCTTCTGTTCCATGCTCAAATCAATGATTGTCAGTGCTTGGGGGAAGTTATCTGAGACATCAAAACTAGTGGAAGATTGTTATGAACCTTAGGGTTTATTGCTTAATGCAAGCACTTTCTAACATCTCCTAAAAAAGTGTCTATTTCGACTTTATGACAATCAGGTTGGGTCAGTAGGCTACAAATCCACTCCATCAGTGGATGGAGAACTGTAATGTTCAAGCATACTGGATGCTATCTCTGTTATAGCTTTTAAATCTGTGGTCTCACTCTTGACCTTCTTATTTAGAGCCTAAGATATATTGTGCTTTTGGCTGCCATCCCATATTTTGCTAAAATCAGTCCTGCAACAGATAAAAATTGAACAATAACTTGACTGCTTTTCTTTGGAGATGATCCATCATTTTTCAAAATTGTATTTAGTGGACCTATCATTGAGCCCTGCCACATTTTTATGTGGCTGTACATGCATAGTTGATGAGGCAAGCTTTGTCTTTCATGCAACAATCGTATGTAACTGCAAGTCCTATAAAGGAATTGGTTTGGTGCTGGTTTTTCTTTCTACAATGCAATTATCATGCATAATGGGATTCATTGTTGGTAGGACCTCTGCAACCCTAATCAACATAACCTGTTAGTGTGATTTAAGTCCTTGAAGCATCCAACAGAACATCTTGTGAGGAATACTGTATAATACCTATGTCACGTAATAGAAATGCTGATATGTTATAAAGTTCCTTCAAAAGGTTAACTTTAGCTTGGTGTGAAGCAATTGCTATAGTGAATCCAACGCATATATGGGCAAAATATGAGGATATTTCGTGCAGCTCCACTTTAATGTTCTAATGGAAGTTTGACATGATTTTTAAATATATCACCTTGACACCAAGTGTTGAAAATATGCTGATGTAAAGTACATATAAAGAGATTTAAAATCTGATTCCTGTGCATCCTATCATAGTCGTGTGCCCACCACATCTGAGGCATACCATGATACAAAGACAACTTATACAGTGCCTATGCTATGCAATCGATTTGTTTCACTTAACATTTGTGAAGGTGCAGGGATACAATTCTAGGTTCCGTCACGAGTTGTGGAGCAGTTGCTGCAGTGAATGCAATAATTTCAACAATAAATTATGGGGCACATAACCAATTTATATGTCTGTATTTAATATATATCTATATATAACACATCTAGCTAACCTCAATTATTTTGGGATTAAGGCTTTATTGTTGTTGTCATTGCGTCTATTTATAACTATTAATATATCATGCAGGTTTTGCAATTGATACTCGTAACACAAATCTAAAACATAATTGTGGTGTTTAGTTTGTTTAACTCCACCAAGGCTGGTCCCAAGCCTGGGTAAAGGAGGAAGGTTGCGTTAGGTAGCTGACAACCAGCGTAAAACTTCGTTAGAACCTTTAAAACATGAATCTGATAAATCAAACTATGCGAAGGGCTAGGTTGTCGGTGCATCCCATTAAAATTGAAAGAAAATTCTATAAAACTGCTATTAGGCCAGCTATGCTATATGAAATAGAGTGTTGGGCAATATTGAAACAACATGTGAATAAATTAAGTATAACAGAAATGCGCATGTTAAGATGGATATGTGGTAAAACTTTAAAAGATAGAATTAGAAATAAACATATAAGAGAAATAATAGAAGTAGCCCCAATTGAAGATAAAATAAGAGAAAATCGATTACGGTGGTTTGGACATATACAACGTAAACCTTTAGATGCTCCAATTAGAAAGAGTGATCTTTTAACAATTAATGGTAAGGATAGAGGTAGAGGTAGACCTAAACTAATATGGGCAGAAATAATTAAAAAAAGATATAACTATTTGTAATTTAAATGTCGAGTTGGTCCTGAATAGAACATAGTGGAGGAAGCAGATTCATATTGCTAATTCCATGTAGTTAGGAAAAGGCTTAGATGAGTTGAGTTGAGTTGAGTTTGTTTAACTTTGATGTCTTTTGGTCATGAATTTTGAGCATATGCATTAATATATCAGCTTACGAAAATGTTAAATCTTGGAACAATAGAATTGTATTATATAACTATTTTTGCTCCTTAAAAAAATAAAATAACAACGTTGTTTCAAATAGAGTTCCATTTATTTTTGCAAATATTTGTCAAATCTGGTAGTGTCTACTGCAATTCATGATGCTGATGGCTTGCTAAATGTTGTGGTTAAAGATTTTCCATCAGTAGGGCTTATTGTTGGGATAAGATGTTATATTCCTCTACAACAAATCACTGATATACAATTTAGTGACAACAATTGGATTGATAATTTAAAAAGAAGAAAAATGGGGGAACAATACAAGAAATTCAGTTGATAATATCTGAGGAGGAGGAGAAATAGAGTGAAATTAGGAAAAGGAATTGATTGCATGGCCTCTAACCCCCCTTCCCCCTCTTTTATTCAATATATTGCTTTCGTTTGCTTGTGTATGAGATATCACTACAATACTTTTTGTTATGGCCTTAAAACATGGGATCATGGGATAATTATGGGCTTGATGTTTTGAAAGGATATTGAAGTAGGATATCTTATGGCAATAGTCTCTCAAAGGAAAACATGCCAATGGTCTCAGTTCATCAGTAGCCCCATCAATGGAGGAAGAAGGATAAAATAGCAGCTGTCCCTTCAAGGGACAGATAAAGAATAAAGACTAATTACAACGAAAAAGAAAAAAGAAAACGGAGGAGAAAGGTAAATTGAGTAGCTGGAATGAGTATTCTGACAGTTCATTTGTTATTTCACTTAGGGTAAATGCTTAGAGGGCATACATCACAAAATGGCCTGGCATATTAAGCCTGAGCAGAAGCATTCCTAAGGGCATGGAGCTATGGTTAATTAAGCAGGAATTTTGGGCTAGGGCCTAAGAATGTGCATCAAGGTGCTTTTCTAGTTCCAGGTGAGACTCTTGACCTGGCTAGGGCCCCAAGTCGCTGCCTTCTTTCCTTGAAGCTCAGGGATTCTTCCTTCCCCACTTACTAAAGCATTTAGTCTTTCTGCTTGCAGCCGTGTAAACCTAAAGTTTGGTAATAACAACTGACCACCAAATAATTTTGAGATGCATAATCTTCAATTTGAATAACTGCCACTGTATTGCAACTCTAGTTCCGAGAAACTAATGGAACTTCACCTTCTATGTCAACTCAACTCAACTCCTCTAAGCCTTTTCCTAACTACATGGTATTGGCTACATGAATCTGCTTCCTCCACTCTTCTCTATTTAGGACTAAGGAGGATTGCGTTAGGTTACTGACAACCAGCAACCAGCATAGAACTCCGTCACATCCTCCAAAACATGAAACTTTGCCTTCTATGTGCATGCTAAAATAAATTTGCTTCTTAATTTAGCTCAAACTGTGAATGGTTTTAAAATGAGAAAAACTTAACCATTTGCTCCTCATGGATGGATACTTCAATTATGTGTAAATGTATGTCTATGCTACCGTACTAAAGAAACTCCCGCAGGAGTCCGCTGCTTTTGCATTTCAATTTTGCCACCAAAAGATGGAAATAATGGATCCTCTTTATCTTTTTTTTCCTCCCTTCTCTTTCTTTTAACCCCTCCTTCTTAGAAGATGGTATGCAATGGAACAAAGTGCAAGCCTGCCATTTAATCTATCAAACATTGACCATTCACTCTAAATAAAGTACCATGTGCAATGACATGATGGGATTAAATCCATTTAACCATGCACCACATTATTTGTATAAATGAAAAATGTTGTTAAATCGTGTGGTCAAAACTGACTGTCAGATGTTCCTTTCAATTAGCTAAATCAGATATAACGGAATGATAGCCATATGGAGCCGATCATGGTCATATCATGTGCCATATGCTATCATATATCAGAACGGAGGTAATGCATGGAGACATGCTGTGCCTCCATTATTTGAGGTTCATGTCAAGTTTACCTAGAATGTATCTGACTGTCAGATATTCCTTTCAATTAGGTAAATCAGATATAATGGAATGATAGCCATCTGTGCCGCTATTGTATATCATGTTCATATCATGTGCCTATGCTATTGTATATCAGAAAAGGGTAATGCATGGAAAAATGCTGTGCCTCCATTATTTGAGGTTCATGTCAAGTTTGCCTAGAATGTATCCCTCAATATTTGGCTTTGGCACCGCAGGCTTCAGGATGTTGGCAAGTCCAAGGCAGAGGTTGCTGCAAAGCGTGTCATGGAAAGAGTTGGTGGTGTGAATATTGTTCCTCATTTTTGCAGGATTGAGGATAAAGATCTAGAATTTTACAATGATTTCAGCATAATTGTCCTTGGTCTTGATTCAATTGAGGCTCGAAGCTACATTAATTCTGTTGCTTGCAGTTTCCTGGGTAAGTTGCTCTTGTTCATCTGTTGTGGGCAAGTAAAACATCCTTTTCAATCCTTGCTTTTGAGCATTGTTTGCTGTTACTTCAAAGGATGCTCCTAACATTGTGTATACCCTTTCCATATTGCATTGTAAAGTTTTCATTTGTAAGCACGTCTGTAGAAATGGTGAATTTTAGTTTACATTGATCACTGCAGTTATAGTTTGAATTAGATCCCTTGGAGTTGTTTGAATTGGATCTTTTGCTGCTGCTGTTGTTATTTTTGTTGCTTGGATTTGTGATGAAACGTGGAAAGATGGATAGGGACTGGGCACCAGATTAAACTATCGGGAATACTAACGGAGGAAAGTAAACTGTGGAGGTGGCCTGCTCATGTGCAGATATGGATAAAGATAAATGAATTAGCACGAGCTGCAAGGTCGTTGTGTGAGTGTGTTTATCATATTTTTATGCAAAAATAAGAGAAGAGTGACATGAACTAGTGAGATTTGGTGAAAGAGGAATTTCATTGACTGCCGTCTTTTAATATTCATAATGCCCATATTGTTTTGGTTCTTCCAAATTGATTGCATAAACTAGTGACTAAGTCTCGGCCCAAAGAAATTTCAAGATCAATTTTGATCATCCCATCCCATTTGTGTTGACTATGATACATTATATTGTCAAGTTTAAATAGATCTAATTTATTATAAAGATACAACTTTTGAAGTTCAAATATGTTTAAAATTGAATAAAATACTAAAGATAATATTTTTTTAAAAGCATCCTAAGCAAGTATTGGAATGCCTGACCGAGTCGGGGATTGAAACAAATGGGATACAAGGCTTCTCGTTTCATAAAAAAGTCAGAACATATCTATCTCATGATATTTAAAACCTTGGACTACACACTTTACATATCTCCTTCTGAACAGGGGAAGAGTTGCGAGGCAAGGTGTAAGAACTCCAACACCCTTCAGATTTGTATTTTGCTTGGAGAACATAAGCTAAAAGAGATAAAGGTTGGAGGACAATTTTACCTACCACCTTGCTTAGGAGGGAAGACCGCCAAATTTTAAGGTTAGGAATGCCCAACCCACCAAACTCCTTGGATTGACAAATGGTGCTCCAAGAAATAGTGCGAAGAGACGTGCTCCTGTAATCATGCTCCCATAGTAAAGACCCGATAGTTCAATTAGACCAACTAATAAAGGATGCAAGAACTATTGAATGAGAGATAAGGTGAATCGGCATAGCATATAAGATTGATTTGATCAACGTGCACCTTCTAGCAAAGGATGGAAAATTTCATTTTCAAGCATCAAGTCTAGAATTAATTTTATTTTCATAAATGGATAATTATACTAGGAGTACATGAATTTATTTGAGGTTTTCAATTGAATCTTTATACTTTTTTTTCCTCAATTGAGTATGCCAACTCATAAAAGTTTTTTAATCAAGTATATTTTTAGTGGTCGTAAACGATGATTTGACACCCCATATAATGATCGTCAACGATACTTGAGTATGCCTTTTCTTTCTTTCGATTAAGTACACAACTTATTAAAGTTTTTCAATTAAATATACCAACTCAGAAATTTTAACATAAGTATACTTTTAATGTCGAGGTAGCATTTTTCATCAATGCATGACAAACCAATCAATCAAAAATTTTCATATATAAAATTCTAGACACAATAATGTAAAGGAGAAATATTATCATTTATTGCGTACAAAAAAATCTCATGTATATGTATGTTATTTGCTGATGATATAGTGTTAATTGATGAACTAAATCTGAAGTAAATGCTAAGCTAGGGATTTGGAGAAAGGTCTTAGAATCTAAAGGTTTTAAGATTAGTAGAACTAAAACTGAATACATGAAATGTAATTTTAGTGGGAGTAAAAATACAAATGAAGAAACATGAAGATTGCAAGCCAAGAGATACCAAGGAGTGAAAATTTTAGGTATTTGGGATCAATTATCCAGCAAAAAGGTAAATAAGGTAAGATGTGAATCATAGAGTTAAAGCAAGATGGATTAAGTGGAGGAGTGCTTCGGGAGTATTGTAGGATCGGCACATCCATTAAAATTAAAAAAAAATTCTATAAAATCGCAATTAGACTTGCTATACTATATGGAATAGAGTGTTGGGCAATACTGAAATATGTGAATAAATTAAGTGTAACAGAAATGCGATGTTAAGATGGATATATGGTAAAACTTTAAAAGATAGAATTAGAAATAAACATATAAGAGAAATGATAGGAGTAACCCCAATTAAATATAAAATGAGAGAAAATCGATTACGGTGGTTTGGACATATACAATGAAAACCTTTAAATGCTTCAGTTGTGATCTTTTAACAATCCATGGTAATGATAGAGGTAGAGGTAGAATTAAACTAATATGGATAGAAATAATTAAAAAGGATATAACTATTTATAATTTGAATGTCGACTTAGTCCTGAATAGAGCAGAGGGAGGAAGCGGATTCATGTAGCCGACCCCATGTAGTTGGGAAAAGGCTTAGTTGAGTTGAGTTGAGTAAAAATAATCTCACGCATGAAAAATTAAACAACGAAACAGTGACTTTCTAATTGCTCAACTAATAGTGAAATAATTAATGAGAAAATTATACCTCAAGTAACTTTTTGATGTGTTACAAACACATCTCTTAGCAAATTTTTTACCCTCTTCTAGTTAGGGCAAACATGTGACTCTTTAGAGGTCATCTGACTTTGCCACATGGAGTTAGCTATTAAAAAGGTGTCAAAGAATAGCTTGTAATCCTCTGCCCACATTCTTTTATACTTGATTAAAAAAATTTATGAGTTTGTGTATCTAATTTAAAAACTTTTATTAGTACACTGGAAAAAAAGGTATACTTAAGTCATCATTAACAGCCGTTATGTGGTTTGTCAAGTCATCATCAATAACCGTTAAGAAATGCGTTTGATTGAAAAACTTATATGAGTTGGTATACTTAATTAAAAAAAAATATAAAAAACTCAATTGAAAATCCCAAATAAGTTTATGTACTTTTGGTATAATTGTCCTTTCATAAATTAAGATCAGTGGTCTGAAGTCGAGTAGGTCTGGGCGGCAGTTCAAGATAGTGACCCAACTTAACTCTCCTTACACCAAGTATAGATTCCAATTGGTGCTTTGATTGACAAGATTTTGGGACTGAAGAGAACCATAGATTTATCCAAATTCATTTGTTGATCCGATTAAGCACAATATCTCCTTATGGTGTCTCTAAGAATCATGCACTCTTTTGGGGTGGCATTAGAAAACAACAAGCATTTTCAGTTGCAAGTTAATTACGTCATGTAATAAACTAGTAAAACAAAACTTTAGCAAACATTGAAAACCATGACTAAGAGTAAGACTTTTAAAAATTCATACTCATCAGATATCTTGCAAAAAGATAGCATTATGATAATTGCATCCTTGGGTGGTGTGGGTCAAATACCTCAATTTTGAACTTTTTTATATAATAAATAATTTTTTAAATGATTGCATTGTAGATAATAGAATTCATAAAACCTTTGCCACATGTTTTGTTAAACTTGCAAACCTCTAGGTGTAAGTGTCACAAGTTTTTATGTAATTGTGATGATATCTTGGTTTTCTTATTTCAAGAATCAAGAGTGCCCAAGTGTGCAAATGTTTGCTTAGTGGTGAAGGTTTCCAATGTTTGTGAGGTTCTAGTATCCTTTGATTTTCGAATGCACTATGTTCTTCGCAAACAAAACTTTTGCATGTAAGTTTCAAAAGCTAGCAGAATTATTTAGACCAAAATCCTATGATCTCTGCTCTTCATTGGAGCTAGTTAGTTTCCCCTATCACTACCATTGGTGGTAGAGATGGCCATGAGGTGGGATAGGTTTGGGGAGGTTTGGGGACCTCAATCCCCGTTCTTAGTCCTACTAAAGAAAATAATCCCCTTTCCTACCCTATCTTCAGAATGGAGATTTTTTCACCCCAATTCCTACTCTGTGGGGAATAATAAATCCTCATCCCTACCCAACCCCATCCTTTTTCTAATACTCAACTCAACTCATCTAAGCCTTTTCCTAATTACATGGGGTCGGCTACATGAATCTGCTTCCTTCACTCTGCTCTATTTTGGACTAAATTGACATTCAAATTACGGACGTCCTAGCCCTTCGTATAATTTGGTTTAGCAGATTCATGTTTTAAGGGATCTGACAAAGTTTTACGCTAGCTGTCAGCTACCTAACGCAACCCTCCTCCTTTATTCGGGCTTGGGACCAGCCTTGGTGGAGTTTCCCACCCTTTTCTAATAACATATATAAATTTTCAGTAAAAATTATAAGGGTAATTTTGTAGATATTAAAATATATAAGTGTAATATGGTACTTAAGTGTGGGGCTAATGAGGCGAGGGTGGGTTGGGGTGGAGATATACTTATTTCCATCCTGCTAATAGGGACATAAATGATCCTTGTCCCTATTTCTACAAAAGGTGGGAAATTCTCGCCCTGAACGGGGCAGGGCAGGGTGGGATGGGTTCCCACTTTATAGGTTGAAATTGCCCTCCCAAACAAGTGGAGCTCTAAGCTGCTTGGAAGTTCCTTTGTGTTGCTATCTTTGTTTTGCATACCATTGAGGTTCTGTTGGGGTATGATTCTCTAACCATTGTTTGCTGGATTAGCCGGGGCTATATGTTTCCTTAATGCCCAAATGTTGTCTCTCTGATATTGCCCATATCCAGAGTGCCCTCACCGATTTTCACATGTTACATTTGATAATCTTGATGGAAATCATGTTAAGAAAATTCTTATTTGACATATATATTTTTGCAATTATTTTACAATTAAGAGGCAATTGTTCTTCTACAAATTCGGTATTAATCTACTATAATCATAGAATATCTTGTTCTCATGAATTACTGCATTTATTCAAGGGGTTCAACAGCTATGAAAATCCCTATTCAGCCCAGAACCATTAAAAAATGGTCATTATTGACTTAGAGTAACATATTGTTTGTGGGAGGATAAATAAGGGAGGTACTTCCTTAGGTAAGCTCATTCTATTTTTTTTGGAATCATGTGCTTACACTGTTATGCATAGTTGCATGGACAAGAATCTGCAACAGATTTGGCCTTCTATCATAGATTATGGAAATACTTTTTTTTTTTTTTTCAGTGAAGGATGAAAATACTCTTTAAGTGCACATAGAATACACACTTCCAAATGAGAGTGCCACAGAGGTTACCATGCTACAAGCATGAACACTAGCTGCAGCGGAATGCCTCTGGATAGAACTGATATTAGTTTTTATTTCATAATTTCTTTCAGCATTTTTTGTGTTTGTTAATTTGATGCTAATTATCAATCGCAGGGTTTTAGTACATAATGCTGAGAACACAAAACTGCGAGCAAATTGTGGACCCTACCTGTTAAAGCTATGCATACTACGCTACTTCATAACTAAATTAGTTCATAAGAAAGTGTTCAGATTTCATCTGTTCCCCTTAGTTCTGGTGATCTACAAGATATCTTTTCTCCATCCTGATTTAGTCTTTTAGTAACATGTATGCATCCGGTGCAGTTCCATCTCAGTGTGATGATACAAAACAATTTTAAAAGTAATTGCATCTTTTGCATTCTGTCTGATGTAGCATTTCTCTTCATTTTTGGAAATCTAGAATATGATTCTGATGACAAGCCAGTACCTGAAACGGTCAAACCTATGGTAGATGGTGGAACCGAAGGCTTTAAAGGTCATGCTAGAGTAATATTGCCAGGGACGACTCCTTGCTTTGAGTGCAACATTTGGCTTTTTCCTCCACAGGTGAAGTTTCCATTGTGTACCCTGGCAGAGACCCCACGAACTGCTGCCCATTGTATTGAATATGCACATTTGATCAAATGGGATGAGGTACCAATGCCCTCATTTTCTCTCATGTGATTTTGACTTGCCTCAAATTTGTCATTTTTATTAGGAAAATTTTGGTAGGTACATAATAACAAAGCTTTTGATGCTGATGATCCTGAGCATATGCAGTGGGTCTACTCAGAGGTTTGCTTACTTGGGAATCTACTGTTTGATTCTTTCATATAATTTGGTTTGTATTTTAATTTTTCTTTGGCAAAATATCGAACAGGCTCTCAAGAGGGCTGAGCTATTTGGTATTTCTGGAGTTACATATTCTCTGACTCAGGTACCTCAAGTTTCTAAAATTTGCTGATTCAAAAATAATTATTTGGTTTCTAAAATTTGTTGGAGTATCAGTTTTTTTAACTAACATGATAATTTGCTTCCAATATGTCGGCATAACCACATGGCATGCTAAATGCCCATCAATTTGTACATGTGAATATCTTTGTCATGCATACATACATGTACATATTGCTTCGTGTGAACATGAGACATACATTCATGTATACGTGCTAGTAAAATGCATGCGGTGGAGGAAAAAGAGGCTACATTTTAGAATAAAATCCTGAATTTCAGAAGGGTGTTGGGGGATAGGATTCTAAAGAGCTAATGCAACTAAAATGGAGTCTTCAGAATCCCCTGAACTTAAAAAATATTTATGTAATTACAGGTTGACAAGATTTAGTATCAGTAACTGTATCCTTTCGGCAAGATTTAATATCAGTTAGTAGAAAATTATAATGGTATACCCTTTGGACAAACAACCCTCATAATTGTATTCTTTTAAAATGGAGTATTATGTCTGGTGGTCCCCACCTATCAAATCTATAAGGTAATTTTCTTTTATTATGGTCTTGTTCTAAAGCACAGATTGCAAGCTAAAGAATCTAACAGGAAAACAGTTCTCTTGGGGTTCATAGTTAGAAAATGGTCCCTTTAAGGCCTGCTTGGTTGTGGGATATCTGTAGAATAAGGGTCGTTTATCCCACAATCCAACCAATCATCTTTACTTTTTCTGGGAATAAGATTAACCTGGCTGATGCCAGTATCCCCTTGGGTTAAAATTATTGCTTGGGGAGAGGTATAATATTAACCTAGCAAAAACAATAGAGTTATTCCATCTCTTTCTCCACCTTTCCCCCCTTTTTCAGTTATCTGTAACAATTCTCAACCAAAGAGCAATTTATTTTCAAAATAGGGATAAAGGAATATTAGAGGGACAGCTAAGGTTACGGATGGCTACCCCCAGGTTGTTTATTCGGCAGCCAACCATGGCCTTATGTTCCATATCAAGAACCTGTTAACAAAAATGATTTTAAATTTAACCAAATTATAGTCTTGCTTTGATGGTTGTTTGCAGGTTGGGTTTATGTGGGTCAACTAGATTTAGTGTCCAACCCAAATGCAATCAACTTCAGAGTTTTGGCTTGATGAATACTTTAAAACTATAGATAGTTGGGAGACCAGTTTAAAATCTATATGGGTTTCATGGTTGCTCAAATATAGGCCTAGCAAAAATGAACATGGCAAGTTTGTCCCAACTCGATCACATAATGCTGTATTTATTCAAAAAGCTTTATTAATATCTTTACACTTGATATTATTGGGACATGACCTTAGTCTAGTTAAAATAGGTGTTATAGTCATGCAACCTCTTAATCTTGTTTATTTCCAATAGAAGTGATTCTATGATTATAGCTGATTTATTCTTCTTAAATTGTATACTTTTGTCTTTCTAAAATAATTTAGGTCACTGTTGTTAAAAGAGTTAGATGCACCTAAGTGCAAAATACTCGTGGATCCTTGCAAGGCACAAAGCATAGGCGCGCTTGAGCAAAATGAGGCGTATATTTTTAAAATAAATAAAACAATTTATTTAAACAATATTTATAACACATAATAGAAAAAAGATAAAAAGTTCATAATAATAATATGTTTAGTCTATTAGCTCAATGAAAAACTTCCTCTTTCCTGATTGAAATTTATAGTTTTCTATTGTTTTTTCTTCTCTTTCTCAGATGATGGTATAATTTTTGATGTTCCATCTTTTTGTCTTTCAATTTGTAATTTTTATAGGATAAAAAAAAAACTGTATGGGATAGTGCATCATAAAATCAACATTGTCTAATAAATATAATAGATTTAAAAAAATATTACAAATATAGCTTACGAGAAAAATGCACCTTTCTTGTGTCTTAAATCAGATTAAAGTGTACATTTTTTTCACCTTATGTGCACCTAAATAAAGGCACATCGCTTAAGGTATAAGAAGTGCCTAACTTGCTTTAAGCATGCCCCTTAAGATATAAGAAGTGCCTAACCTTTAGTGTCTTGCGCCTTGCACCTTAGGCGCTACTTTGTCAACATTGTTTGGAAGTTTAGATGGATAGCTTATATCAAATTTTACATGCGAGTTGAGGTTGGGATCCATATATGAAACACTTGGCATGAATATACGTAATAATGGGGTGTGAGAGCATGATGTGAGAGCCTTTTCCATGTGAGATAGTCCCATCATGGGTGTGGCAATTCGTTTTAAAGTTTTATTTTGGATGTTATGATGTTCTTTTCTAAACCAACGACCGTGATTTCCTATCAATGGAAATTATTCATGCTTGTTGTGTTGGTCCATACATGCTCATGCTTGTGTGTCCACAGGTCTAAGGTCTTGAATTATTCATTTGCAGAGCCTTTTTGTATTTTCTTTCGTTTGTCCATTTGGCATTCTTGGATGATGCTCAATTGTCCAACTCACAGTCTTTTGATTAAATAGTGCCTTTGTTCTTTTACTATTTCATTTTTTCCTATTACTTTGTATTATAACTTATATTATACTTGTATATTTAGTGGATTTTATATTAAAAAATCCATGCACATATGTGAAAAGAAATTTATATGTGAATTGATCGCAATTCTTTTCACAAGTTTGTTTATTATAACAGGTCAAAAAATTTTATAATGAGCACTAAGAAGAAGATTTTGAATCTTTGTGTAGGTTGTCATTTAGCTACAAGATAATAGAAGAATATTTTTTAAGCGAGGCATGTTTATAATCACTTTTAATTCAAACAAGTGTTATTGATGGAACAAATGTGGAAAACAGTCTTGACAGAGCTAAGGCTTGAAGGGAATAATATCATTAACTCATTATTTTGAAAGTTGTTAGTTTAGTTTTATTAGATTCTATCCTACCCTTAGGTCGTTCTAGAAAAGAATTATAACCACAGGTGGTATCTTCATTGATTGATTAACATATGCATTTCTTTCTCCCAAGGATGAAAGATTTTTATTTTTATGATCCACAACATAATATCTTTTTTGAAAATAATAAGACTTTTACTCCTAAAGCCCATGCATCTTTTGTTTGGAGATACCCATTATAAGCGGATGCATAGAAGCCCACACATGTTTTGAAAACAAAGTTTCCATTAGAGCTAACGTGCTATAAAATGGTTCATGGTACAATCTTCTTAAAGTGCCCTAATGATTTACACAAAATAATAAGTTGAATAATTTTGGAAATCAATGTGTAAAATGCAATTTTAACTTTGAGAATAACTCTTGTTTCACATAGCTTCACATTTTCTATAATACAAATCTTCACTTATATCCCTCAAACATATCCTCAGGTGTGAATTGGATGAGGCTGCAAACAATTACTGCTAATGCAGTTAAGGGAACGCTAGTTACAGATAAACCAGATGAGGCCACATAAATTATAGATGTCTACAAATGCCACATGGTTAAGAGTCCACATAAATTCTTATTGGTGATATAAATGAGGCTACCACACATTCCAGCTGGCCAAAGGTTCATAAAAGTCCTCACTGATGATTTCAGTCAGGCCAAGTCTACCATCTAACTAGATGTTCACGTAAATCTTTCAAGTTTGATATTTGTCTTTTGGATTTAAAAGGTTTCATAAATGCCATTGTTTATGTGGTTCTAACGGAAAGGAGATTTTTTAAGTCAGAGCACATATTTCGACTTCTAAAATTGCATGTTTTTAGAATTTTCATACTCAACTCAACTCATCTAAGCCTTTTCCCAACTACAAGGGGTCGGCTACATGAATATACATCCTTCACTTTGCTCTATCTCCATATTGAAATAAAACATCATTTCATATCAATATAGTAACGAACTTCTAAAGAATAATAAGTCAGATTCTTTGCTACTAATTATTGATTTCAAAATTTAGAACAACTTGATAATTGAAACCAATAGTGGAGTCAAAGAAACCCTAAGTTAAAACAATTCAGTTCATAAATGAAATTCAAAGCTTTGAAAACTAGCTAGCATTTCATAATTAGAAACAATATTTAAATTTGGAATGTGGCTAATTGAAAGAAGAATAAACTTCAAAAACATAAAAACTCAAATTCTAGGGAACATGGATTACTTTCATGGGAAATCTTGAGATTTTAGAAGAGATAATGTAGTTTAGAAATTTAGACAATGCAAAGGTCATGTGACTCAAGCATGCCAATCATATCATAAATTTCAAGGGCATCAGAAAAGCTTGCTTTCCAAAGATAACTCTTATGCAAGATATCCTTCTTGGTCTTCTTCATCTCTTTAAAGGACCACATAATCCTTTACTTTTTCATTTCCTTCGCAACCTTCTTATGATCCTTATAAATTGGGAAAGGTGGTTGACGTATGGGGCCCACTAGGTTGCCTCCATAAGTCCCCTCCAATTTACTGGTACTGCTAGGTGGGTTCACCATAAAACTCGACAAGCATATAATGAAGGTAGATAGACAAACTGCTAAATGTAAACTTATTTACATGAATGTTATTTAAATCAATATTTGCTTTTTTATTTTTTTATTTAATTAAGACGCTTGAGTTTCATGGAGAAGTATAGAGAGAAGATGAGATCTTCATATAGTTTTTATTGATTTAGAGAAAGCATATGATAGTCTTTAGAAAAATCTTATGCAGGATGTTAGAAAAGAAAGGAGTACTCGTTAGATAGGTTAATATAATAAAATATATGTATAATAGAGCAGTTACTAGTATAAGAATCACTTATGGTAATATTAATGAATTTTCTATTACAATAATTTTACATCAGATTTGCTCTTAATCCTATCTTTTCGCCTTAGTTATTGATGAGCTTATTAGACATATTTAAGATGATATTTCATCGTGCATATTATTTATAGATGATATAGTGTTAAAGATAAAACTAAGGATGAGATTAATTGTAAGTTAAGAACTATTAAGAAATGCATTAGAATCTAAAGTTTTAGGTTAAGTTAGATAAAGACAGAATACATGAAATATAATTTTAGTAAAATTAGGAATAAAGATGAATACTTAACTCAACTCATCTAAGCCTTTTTTCCAACTACATGGGATTGGCTACATGAATCTGCTTCCTCCACTCTGCTTTATTTAGGACTAAGTCGACATTTAAATTACAAATAGTTATATATTTTTTAATTATTTCTATCTATGTTAGTTTAGGTCTACCTTTACCTCTATTCTTATCATGGATTGTAAAAGATCACTCTTCTAATTGGAGCATCTGAAGGTCTATGTTGTATATGTCCAAACCATCATAATCGATTTTTTCTCATTTTATCTTCAATTTGGGCTACTCCTATCATTTCTCTTATATGTTTATTTCTAATTCTATCTTTTAAAGTTTTATCATATATCCATCTTAACATACATTCAGTTACACTTAATTTATTCACATATTGTTTCGATATTACCAACACTCTGTTCCATATAGCATAGCTGGCCTAATAGTGATTTTATAGATTTTTTTTTAATTTTATTCAGATGCGCCGATCATACAATACTCCGAAGCTCTTTACTTAATCCATCCTGCTTTAAATCTATGATTCAATCTTCACCTATTTCACCTTCTTGCTGGATAATTAATCCCAAATACCTAAATTTTTCACTCTTGATATCTCTTAGCTTGCAATCTTCACTGTTTTTTCATTTGTATTTCTACTCTCATAAAATTATATTTCATGTATTCAGTTTTAGTTCTATAATCTTAAAATCTTTAGATTCTAAAGCCTCTCTTAAATCTCTAGCTTAGCATTTACTCTATATTTAGTTTCATCAATCAACACTGTATCGTCTGCAAATAACATACACCATGGATATCATTTTGAATATATTGATTAATTCATCTATAACTAATACAAAAAGATACGACTTAACGCAAATCCTTAATGTAAACTTACAATAATTAAAAACTCACTAGTTTCTCCTATTATTTTTTTAATAATAGTTATTGCTTATTATACATATCTTTTATCATTTTATGTACCTTTTGGTAACTCCTTTTTTTTCTCTAAAACCACCATATTATTTCTCTAGATACTCTATCATATGCTTTCTCTAAATTAATAAAATCATATGAAGGTCTTTTTTTTTCTCTATATCTCTCATCAATCTTCTTAATAAATAAATAGCTATGGTCGATCTTCTAGGCATAAATTCAAATTGATTATTTGACAACAAAGTTTTAGTTCTTATTCGATTTTCTATTACTCTATCCCATAATTTCATTGTATGACCCATTAGCTTAATCCCTCTATAATTTGCATAATTTTGAATATCTTCTTTATTTTTATATATGGATATAATATGTTTTTCTTCAATCATCCATCATTCTTTTAGTTGCTACAATTCTATTAAATAAATTGGTTAACCATGACTCCAATTTCTTAAGCCTTTCAAACCTCAATAAGTATCGTATCTGGTTCTAATGCATTTGCATTTTTCATTTTACTGCCTTTTTTAACCTCAAGCATGCTAAATTTATGAAAAAAATTATGTTCATTTGTTACTCTAGGTTATCACATCCTTCTACACTTAAATTTATAAATTATTTTTATTTAATAATTTTTTAAATTTTTTCTCGTTCTTTTATCACTTCTTTTACTAAGGTAGTGTTTGATAAAAAAATATTATCCATGGATAAGTGTACGGGATAGAGTTTGTCCCTTGGTTATCCCTAGGGATATCCCTTGGCTATCCATTATCATATCAAATGCAAAAAGATAAATCCATAGGATAACTTTTTTTTACTCTTATTTGGAGGGATAACCAGCTATTCCTGCATTTTTAGAGAATAAATTAGGGGATATCCCATGGTTAACCATGGATTATCCCTTTGGTTAACTTTATTCCCAGCTATCCCTTATAGTTATGGCTTTTGAAATAAGAGGGGATATCCACTCTTATCCCCTATTTCAAACACTACCTAAGACTTTTTCATTTCATCCTTAATACATTTAATATAGTCAAGATCTTTTGTTTTCTTTTCTCTTAGTTTTGCTAGTTTATATTAATCTTTTTACCTTCTTTCGTATTTAGACTATTATATAATCATCATAGACTTTAAGTTTGGCATTACTTACTGCTTTTTTAGCTTCTTTCTTTGCATTCCTATACTTTTTAAGACTTTCATCCTAGTCTCTTGCCAAATTTTATAGTTTGTCTTTTTAAGCTTGATGAGCTTGAACTTTCTTGTTCAACCATCAAGTTTTCTTTCCTACTAGCCCTATTCCTTTTGATTCTCCTAGAACTTCTTTTGCTATATTTTTTATGCATTTAGTTGTTTTTTCTACATTAAATTAGGATCACTATTTATATTCATAGTCATTTCTCTTACTAACTTTTTTTAAATAATTCTAATTTTTCTCCTTTCAAATTCCACCATTTAATTTTTGAATTAATAGTTTTAAATTTTACTTTAAATTTTATTTTTATCCATATGTTTGCTACCATTATCCTATGTTGTGAAGTTAAACTTGCTCCTGAAATAACTTTATAGTTTATGCATGTTATTTTATCTATCTTTCTAGCTAAGAAAAAGTCTATTTGACTTTTATTAGATCCATTTTAAATATTATTAAATGTTCATATCTCTTTTTGAAACAAGTATTTGCTATTGTTAGATCATACACCATTGCAAAATCTAATAAGCTCATGCCGACTTTATTCTTATCTCCAAATCCATATCTTCATGTACCGTTTTATATCTATCCTTCTGTTTACCTACATGTTCATTAAAATCTCTTCCAAATATATTTTTCTCCTTGTGGTATTTCTTGCATTACTTCATCTATGTCTTCCCAAAATTGTTTGTTTGTTGGTCTAATCCTGCTTGTAATGCATATGCACTGCGTATGTTAATTATATTATTCTCAATTATAAGTTTTAGTGATATAATCCATCTTCTTTCTTAGTTACCTTAACAACATATTCCTTAAAATTTGTCTACAATTATTCCTACTCCATTTTATTTTTATGTTTTTCAGTATAATATAATTTATATCCTGTATTGTGTGTTTCTCTAGATCTTTCACCTACCCATTTAGTCTTTTGTAAACATATTATATTTACTTTTTTCCTAATCATAGTGCCCACTATCTCCATAGCTTTACTGTTAGTGTTCTGTGTCTCAAGTTGCTACTCTATGCTGACTATCATGGACTAACTTCTTTATCCACACTCGTTCGTAGTGTAGAAACCCTTGTTCACTTATCGCCGCACTCGGACGCCAGTACGGCGCCCCTTGCCCATTTTTTGAAACATCCGAGGCAGATGCAATGCGTCTCTTAACGGGACGTCCTAACCCTTTGCATGGTTTGATTTAGTAGATTCATATTTTAAGGGATTTGACGAAGTTTTATGCTGGCTGTCAGCTACCTAACGTAACCCTCTTCCTTGGGCTTGGGACCGGCCTTGGCGGAGTTTAGGAATAAAGATGGATGCAGAAAAAATTTAAGACCTATGAAGTTTCCAAAAATATTATTTTTGAAATTTAGAATTGATTATTTATAAGAAAGAAGAAATTAAGGATGGTGTTGTTTATAGGATTAAAGCAAGTTGGATGAAATGGAGAAATCCAATTGAAATATTATGTTATTGTAAAGTACCTACCAAGTTGAAGGAAAAATTTTATAAGACAATCATAAGCCCAACTATGCGTTATGCCATGATATATTGGATTGTTAGAAAAATACACATACACGAGGTGAATGTGGCTGAAACGATAATGCTGAGATGGATATGTGGTAATATAAGAAATGAAATAATAAGAAATAAAGTTATCATAAAAAGATGCAGGTAGCACTAATTGATGACAAATTAAGGAAGGATGACTCGATGGTTTGAACATGTGCAACGTAGATTAAAGATGCACTTGTACGAAGGAGTGATTTGATATATGTAGAAGAAAAAAGAGGTAAAGGTAGATCAAAATTACATGGAGAAGTGATAAAGAAAATTTTAAAATTTTTGCATCTTACAGAAAAATATATTCAAAATCAACTGAATGAAAAAAAGGACTCATGTAGTCGACCTTAACAAGTTTGGATTAAGGCTTTATTGTTGTTATTGTAGTTTTTTTGCCTATCATACTAAAAAATTTGCCAAAATTATATATAATACTTCTTGTCTTTATTTTCAAATCGACCAAGATGAATTTAGTTTTATTTGCAAGAACCCATTAGGGCTGGTTATCCCTATCCCTATTTTAAAAGTAATGTCCTCATCTTCATTTTCCTTTTTTTTTTTTCCTTGTTTCGGTATAAGGGCTTCATAGTGTCATGATCTACCGTCTCCCTCACCCAACCAATAGGGCTATAAGGCATCACCATTCCTTTGGAAGGAGCGATAATGATGGGGTGTTTCCATCTAGGAAGACACAATTGACCATTTAAAGAACTCTTTGATGTAGTCGAGCTCGTGTAGCATAGGATACATCTAACAGATATTACGACCAGTAGAACTATACCAAACTTTGTAGGAGCCAACCGATTTGTGGGTAGAGATTTTCACTAGATTTCTTTTTTAAAATTAGAGATGGTATTGAATTTTAGCCAGATTTTTATATTTGCATTTGAATAATTTTAGCATATTTCTCTATTATTGAGTTTTGTTCTTAGTATGATTTTTCATATTTCCTTATCATTAAGTTCTATTCTTAGAATGATATTATGTTGGGTTTAATGCTCGAATAGGATTAGGGTTGTGGTCTATATATAATCTCTTAATTCATTATGAAAAGTAAATTTTGAGATAGTAGTAAAATTTATTTTGTGAGAACTTCATCAATGAAGGGCTCAATCTAAATTGCTTAGTCTTGTGTATTTGTTCTCTAAGTTCAATTTCTACAATCCACTCACCTTTTAGTCCTTACGCTGCGTTGGCTCCTTAATGATAGACTTGGCATTAGAAATATCCCAGAGGTTGTTAGGATGGTAGCACTTATTGTAGTGCAGGTACAAAGAGGTCTATGTTGGGGTCGCCATTGGCCTCCAACCCCCAGTAAATAGCCTCCCACTCCTTGTCAGCCTGGATGGGGTCCATATAGGCTCTATTGTCTCCAGGGGGTGTTGGCGTAGAGCTTGTAGAAGTCCCTCCTCTTGCCACTTCTTTAGGTCTTAAGGGGAGGCAAAGAGGTCTGTGGTACATGTAGTCCTACTTCTTGCTCATGTGGCTCTTCATCACCTCTTGTGAAGTGATATATTGGCCTCCACCAAGTTCTCACCTTGAACTCAGTGGACTTCTTGCCACCGCCATCTCCTACCTCACAATCATTGGATGAGTACTACAAGTTGTTGTTGGTAGGCAATGGCGATGCTAGCAATAATGGCAAGAGCAGAGGGAGGAGTTGGGATGAGAGCCAAAACTAGGACAAGGTTTTTGCCTATGAGAGGGAAAAGAAAAAGGAGAAAATGTACCCCTTTTTTTCCCTTGGAGTGGACCCTAGTTTAATGCATCCAGAGATGAGATATTCATTTTATATCATGATTAGCGTTGGAGATGGAAGATAGCAAAATGGCAGTATTGTATATAAAAATAACTTTATCTAGGTCGATTTGCAAATAGAGTAAAGGGAAGTGTTATATTGGTAAAATCTTGGGTGTGATATGCTGAAAAACTCTTAACATATTACATATAAATAAGAAGTAAGCCCCCATTTGAGTTATATAGAATTACTGAAGAAATAAAATTCCCAAAAATTTAAAAATATTTTCAAACTTTAGTTAGTATATTTATTTATTTATTTATTTATTTTTGGGGGGGGGGGGGGCTGGTGTTGTAGAATTTCAAACTTTAGTTCAAAATCCAAAATTTTCACGTTGGATCAAATTTTAACTTTTAAATGCTAAGGTATTTCTGAAATCTTAAAGGTTCATAAATTATATTATATCTAAACTTTGCTAAAACTCGATGATCTGGCAAAAGATGCATTCCTCTCTAAAAATGATGCCACACACTTAGTGATTCCACAGTTTGATTCATTTTCAGATTTTCCACATGTAAATATCTATATATTTTTCTGTGTCCAGGTTGGGTTATAACACTTTTTTTTTTTTTAACATTTGCATTATGTAATTTAATTTAACATATCATGTGGTTAGCATTGCATGAACATCATGAACAACAATACATTTTAAATGATGAAATAAAATAATGCAGGTTGTGAAATTACAATACTAAAAGGTGTTCATGCCTTGAAAATTAAAACTGATCTTTTCTAGTGCCTTAACATTGTTCTAACATGCAAACTTACATTAAATGGTCATGTTTAGGCACTACAAACAATATACAATTAATTTCATGAAACCACATGCTGTAAATATCTTCAAGATGTATTTGGAGACGAGTAAAAACTAATTAATACTACTAAAGAGAAATTATAATCAACAATTTACAACCCATAAAACCTTTTACTCTAATACTTCTGATTGAAAATTATTACATATATATTTAGGTTTTGCTTTTATATATATATATATATATATATATATATATATATA
>UESW01003968.1:0-42906 GCA_900491605.1 Calamus simplicifolius | reverse complement strand
AGAGGCAGACAGACAAACACAAGTACGGTTCACTTCTTACAATTTCCTTTAAGAAAAAAGATAAGGGAAAGAAATGGAAGAAAATCCTATTTGGCCTACTGTGTTGCATGGAAATAGATGACCAGGTCTTGCAGGTGCTTGGTTGGAATAGAAGTTTAAGAATAGATGAAAACTGGTTCCAACCATTTAGCCTTTACTGAAGTTACTTCAATTCGAATAGCATGTTTTAATAACTCTTTTTTCATGCAAGTACTGAAACACATACTAGAAGGAATTCTGGTTTTAAGTATTGCTGTGATTTTTGTTAGGTATTTGATTTCAGTTGAAAGATATTCAAGCTTAAAAGCTATCTTTAAACATACAATCCATATTTTCTTTTTGCCCTTAATTATAACATTAAGGGGATTGCTACGTGTTTCTTCTTAATATGTACTAATTAATTAACATGCATCTGCAGGTATAATGGGCTTGAAGGAACCCACATTAAAGTCACTGATTTTGTCAGAGACAAGGATTGTCTTGTGTGCGGACCTGGTACCCTAATTGAGCTGAACACTTCTGTTACTCTTTCACAGGTAACTTCAAACTTCTATGGTTCTCTTTTCTAGATTAAAGTCAGAATGCATTTAGTCATACTTTCAGCTGTAGCTTTTTATACCTCTTGAGCATATGATTTCCATGTATTAAGTTCTTGTTTTCTGGTCATAAATTTTATATGTCGCTTTTTCTTCCCCCGAGATTATTAGGGGCCAGTCCCTTACTTTTCTAGCTGACTAATATTGTTGATTCCCTGATCTATTGCCCAAGTAGCAAGAGGTGATTCCATCAAGTAAGCATTGCTGGTTTTTTTTGCTCCTATATGGAATAAATGTTTTGACTGATTCTTGTAAACAATGGTAGTGCTGTAGTGGAAAATGATTGATTGTTAATATTAGTTGCTACATTTTGAATATACTCTTACTATGTTACAATTATAGAAGTGAAATTTGATGGGAACAAACATATTAGATCTGCAGAAGTTACAAAACATGAGCATAAAAAAATGGCAAAGCAATCAAGAAGATTTATGACCATGCCACCTGTTGATTGTTCCTCTGTTTATAAGTTAATAGCACAGTTTATAGGCAACTCTAATATAATAGGGTTGGATTTATTCAATACAAATATGATGAAGTTTTCCTTTTGATATAGAATTGAATGTTCTTATATGACACCAATGGAATTAGGGAATGATTTGTTGATATCAAAAGCTTGTATGCATTTTAATTATGAAAAAGATTTAAGCTTACACACACATGCGCGCGTAATGCTGAGATATCTATACACATACAAACCAACAGATATGTTGGCTGCTCCTTACCAACAGATAAAAATTTCTGCATTTTTTTTTTAAACCTTGTGTTTTTATCATTCTTATTAACTTTTGAAAGTTTTAACTTCCCATCTTGTTATTCTGGATTTCTTGCAATGCAACAGTTCATAGAGATACTCGGGGAGCATCCTAATCTGCATCTGTTAAAACCTAGTGTCACATACCGAGGCAACAATCTATACATGCAGTCTCCCCCCATACTGGAAGAAATGACACGTTCAAATCTTGATCTTCTGCTGTTTGATCTCATGGGCAAGGTCCCAAAGGACACCATCCATGTCAGTGGCACCACTGAGAATAATGGGAAGAAGACATCTTGCCTGAGGAAACTGCGTGTTGTGTTCAAAGGGGTTATTGGCGGGACTACAGACATGGATATGGCCGGGAGCTCATGAAACCTGCAACTTGCTAAACAAACCCATGTAATGTTGCCCTTTTCTGGGCATAAAGTTTGAGGTGATCTTTCATTTTGATGTTGCAATGGTCAGTAATTTTGAAATGTATTTGCAATCAAATCTCTACCTCAAGGAGCTTTTCAGCTGTATTCCAACGTTAAGCTAGGAAATGGAAACTACTGCACAATTTCTTTGTGAACCAATACTGCTGATAGGTTGAGCTAGGAAGTGTTTCTTTGTTAAATATTCTGAAGAACAAAATCAATGTCACATTAGTTAACGGTGAATAGTTCGGTTGTGCACAAAATAGGCATCCATGTGAAGCAAAATCTATGAAGAATTATCCCTCCATCCTTGTTAGTGAGCTGAGATGTTTTAGAGTATATTTTTGATATATGTGTTTAATTTCCCATTTCTCTTTTTTATATGTTCACTTTTAGCACTTTTCTTTCCTTCCTTTTCTTTTCTTTTTTATTTATTTTTTCTTTTTATGATAATGAATACAATTTTTGCACTCTTCATTATTCTACATGGTTGAACGTGTTATTTTGTAAGGATTGTACATAGGTTGCTAGATTTAGCGTTTTGCATACTACTGGGATATGATGTATTTTGCTGGCAATATGTTCGTCACTGCTGAGCTACCCTTGCCATAGTACCTATCAGTGATATGGTTGAGCATCTCATCTTTTTTTTTTTTTTTTTCTTTTCTTTTCTTTTGTGAATAAATGGCCGACCAAGCTGACATTGACCCTTGTTCTTATCATTGAGATGGTCGCAGCTTCCCCTTATCCTTGACCATACTTTGTCGATCCAGTTGCGTGATTCTCTCTATTTCAATGCTTTTTTTTATTTTTTTGGTACAAACAGACGATCACACAAGTCTCGTATGAATCAACAAAATATGCTGAAGAAGAGTCGGATAGTGGTCGTCAAGCCTTCAAATCTATAAACCTGTATGCTGAGTCATGAAGTAGCCATTCAATCTATCGTCACATTGGCTTCACGATATATATGACGGATCAGGACAGAGCCAGTCATGCGCAGAATAGACTAAATATTCCTTAAGATTGAATTAAAGGGACTCTCAAAACAATTTCATCCAAAACCTTGAAATTAGCTACCCACTGACGTTTACCATCCGTGACGCACATAAAAAAATAAAAAAGAAAAAGGACAGAGCTGTTCTGCCTTCTGTCGTGGAGGACTAAGGGAATGTTCAGTCCTCACGGATGACTAGTTTGCCGAGCTTTTTTTAAATCGATGTTTTTTTTTTGGCATCGATTTAATAAGAATAAGATGAAACGCAACGATTTTATAATAAATAGGATTAAAAAAATATATCATTAAAAAAAATATATGGGATGCAATCAAAGCCATGTTTGGCCAAGAGGATACCAAATCGAGCCATGGTCGCTGTATTTCAAACTCTTCTTGATGGGGAGCTTCTATTGGCACCCACAAAAATCCTCTCAGCACCCGCATAAAAAAAAAAAAAAAATTTGCTAACTACACCCACACCTAAACTCACTATACCCATCCATTTTTTTTTAATCCCTAAATTACCCCACCCCAATTTCACCCCTCACAATTCTCAGCACACCCCACCCACCCCCCTCCCGTTTTCATCCGCGCCGGCCCCCCCTCCCCCGCCCTCCACCGATCGTCTCCTCCTCTCCCGGCGGAGCTCCTCCTCCCCTCCCGGCGGTTCTACGGCCAGGTGAGTCCCAATTTTTTTTTTTTTTTACTTACCTCCCATGCTCTCGGCGGGTTGTCCGGCATGGGAGCTCCCATGCCGGCGGCGGTCCGGCATGAGAACGGGGAAGGGAGCCGGCGGCCCGCCGGCTCCCTTCCCCGTTAAGTTTTTTTTTTTTTTTTTTGTGAGTGCCGGCGGCATTCCTGCCCGGAGTCCCTCTCCGGCGGGTTGTCCGGCATGGGAGCTCCCATGCCGGCGGCGGTCCGGCATGAGAACGAGGAAGGGAGCCGGCGGCCGCCGGCTCCCTTCCCGTTAAGTTTTTTTTTTTTTTTTTTTTGTGAGTGCCGGCGGCATTCCCGCCGGGAGCTCCCTCTCCGGCGGGTTGTCCGGCATGGGAGCTCCCATGCCGGCGGCGGTCCGGCATGAGAACGAGGAAGGGAGCCGGCGGCCCGCCGGCTCCCTTCCCCGTTAAGCAATTTTTTTTTTTTTTGTGAGTGCCGGCGGCATTCCCGCCCGGAGCTCCCTCTCCGGCGGGTTGTCCGGCATGGGAGCTCCCATGCTGGCGGCGGTCCGGCATGAGAACGAGGAAGGGAGCCGGCGGCCCGCCGGCTCCCTTCCCCGTTAAGCAAATTTTTTTTTTTTTTTGAGTGCCGGCGGCATTCCCGCCCGGAGCTCCCTCTCCGGCGGGTTGTCCGGCATGGGAAGCATAGGAAGCATGGAGCTCCCATGCCGGCTCCGGCCGAGAAAGGGAGCCGGCGGCCCGCCGGGTCCCTTCCCCGTTAACTTATTAATAAGTTTACTGTGGGTTACTTATTAACCCACAGTAAACTTATTAACCCACTTGCACACAACACTACTGAATTTTGGCAATTGCACTTATTGGCTTGTCATTCTTGATCAATTTAGTCTTATAATTCATAAATGTAAATCTGAATTTTTTGTTCAGTTTCATCATATAACTTGTCTACTTGAATTGCATTTTGATTGACGTATATGCTGATACTCAGTTTCAGATATGGATGCTGGTTCCTCGCGATTTAGACCCACGGCGTCAGCCAGAAGACGTCGTGCCGGTCATGCTGAGGCCGAGGTTCCTGCTGCACCATCGCCCCCTGCTGAGGCCGTAGACGAGGACATGCCCGCTATGGACGTTGAGGGTGAAGCTGTCGGGCCATGTCCAGGAGGTCCAGAGGATGAGTCTGTCCTGAGTAGTTTCAGGACACATATAGCAGCCTCGATCTGGAGGCAACAGGTATTATTTAATTGCTATTGCATTTTACTTTCTTTAATGTATCATTACGATGCTGTGATATAAATTATTAATGGCATTTATATTACAGGAACGGGCTCCACTGAAGTGCATGAACCATGCTGCCAAGGTAGCTGAATGGCAGTGGTGGGAATCAAGGCAATCAAATAGGAAGTTCAGGGCAATCATAGAGCAGTCGGGCCTTATAGATCTAGTGCACTCCTCTTATCGGTTCACCGATAAGATTCTTGTCTCCGGCTTTGTAGAGAGATGGCAGCCCGAGACGAACACCTTCCATCTACCCTGTGGCGAGATGACTATTACATTGGACGATGTAGCCGCCATCTTAGGGATTACTGTCACGGGTTCCTCAGTGTCATGTGAGAGGATGAGCGATCGGGAAGCTGAGGACATCCTTGTTGAGCTATTGGGTGTGTCAGATACAGATGCGCGTCAGGAGGTTCTATCTGTACGTGGTCAGTCTGTTAGGTTAGAGTGGCTGAAGAGTCATTTTCACACTGTATCTGATAGAGATAGTCATCACAGGATAGAGTGTGCAGCGCGGGGGTATTTGCTATTTTTGATAGGGTGCACACTCTTTGTTGATAAAAGTGGAACGAGGGTGCCTATAGCTTATCTTGCTCTATTTAGGGATTTGGATAGAGTGAGATCATATTCCTGGGGTGCCGCTGCTTTGACTTTCTTGTACCGTCAGCTGGGGATTGCGTCTAGGGCATCAGTTAGACAGATCAGTGGATACATGACGCTGCTCCAGGCTTGGATTTATGAGCATTTTCCAGATCTCACTCCTCATCCATCCCTTGATTATACTGATGCGAGGCCCCGCGTGCAGCGTTGGCATCCTGGCACTCCATCACGTACCTCGATGGACCATTTAGTGTTCTTCGTGAGTCATTGGACGTTTTGAGGGCCGATCAGGTATGTACCATGATGTGTCGCTTGTATATTTAAGTTTTTTAATTTGCTATATATGACCTAGCTGGGTATTGTTTATATGTTGCAGGTCATTTGGGATCCCCATCGTCATCAGCGAGCTGATCGTCCGTTCCTAGACATTGCATTCTTCAGTGGATGCCTAAAGTGTATGGATGTCGTAGAACCCTATCATCCTGAAAGGGTTCTACGACAGTTTGGTCGGATACAGACGATCCCTCGCGCGCCACTAGCCCTGCGCGAGCCAGTAGAGGACCGACAGCAGGATCGTACCGTATTGCATATGTCTTCTTGGATCAGTTATGGGAGGAGTGGGAGGATCACGTACTGAGCCAACGTCGTAGGAGCCATCCGGTTGTCCGACCATCGGACTGTGTTCCAGGATATATGGATTGGTATTCTCGTATCACGCACTTGGTTGTCCACCCCCCAGAGAGCCGATCCAGCATATATGATCGTGCACGAACTGAAGATGTGATGTTGATCTTGACGTTTACCGGCGGCGCTGTGAGGATGCCATCAGCATTGTACCAACACTCTACATATGGGTCGGGTGGAGATTGCATCATTTGGGACCGACTACATGTACGATGTTATGTCGCATATGGTTGATGTTCTGCAGGGTCAGCACATCTCGACTGTTGAGCCTGATGTGCCTGGACCTAGTCATGCGACACCTGATGTGCCTGGACCCAGTCATGCACGACCTGATGTTCCTGGATCTAGTCGGGCACCCACACAGCAGTATAGGCGTCGACGACGACGGGCTGGGGATTGATTGAGATTTGTATTACTTTTGCTTGTTACAAAGTCAATATTTTGTTATATGTAACATTCAAAGCAAATGAAATGAAATGAAAGTTTCAATTCCAATTTTTTATCTTATTTCAAACATTTCATCCCTTGCCATTCCGTTTCATCCGTGCCATCCCGTGCCGGTACGTGCCGGGCCGCTTGTATTAACACCGCACAATTATCGCGCAAATCACATTGATTATATCTAAAATATAATGACATTGTTATTGAAAAATATCAAAGGCCAATCAAAGGCGTGCCGTGCCAATGAAACGCTTGCCGGGCCAATATTACGCGTGGGCCATCAATTGGTGCCCCGTGCCGATCTGCGCACCAGATGGCCCGGGACCCATATCCTCCTCGACATTCCACACAACCACAAAGCCCCGTGCCGGCCCGTGCCGGTGGCGTGCCAGATTTTATTAAAGATTTTGAAATAACTCAATAAATCACTCATTTTAAAATATTGAAAATATAATTTGAGTACCCTCTTGTCTGCGCACCCGACGGCCCGGGCCCCATATCCTCGACCCATTCCACACAACCACAAAGCCCCGTGCCGAATATATCCTCCGTTCGGTCTGACAGAGCGAACAGAGGCAAACTGTTCGGCCCTGTGTGCCGAACAAATTGCCTCTGTTCGGCCCAGTGTGGCCGAACAGGCATATGTTCGGCCACACAGGACCGAACAGGCCTTTACTCGAAAAACCCTTGTTCGGTCCTGTGTGGCCGAACATATATGCTCTGTTCGGCCACACTGGGCCGAACAGAGGCCATTTGTTCGGCGACACAGGGCCGAACAGTTTGCCTCTGTTCAGCTCTGTCAGACCGAACGGAGGATATATTCGGCACGGGGCTTTGTGGTTGTGTGGAATGGGTAGGAGGATATGGGGCCCGGGCCGTCGGGTGCGCAGACAAGAGGGTACTCAAATTATTTTTCAATATTCATAAAATTGAGTGATTTATTGAGTTATTTCAAAATCTTTAATAAAATCCGGCACGCCACCGGCACGGGGCACTAATTGATGGCCCTGCACGCTATTATTGGCCCATCCGGAATAGTATAGTATTTGGATCTTCTTCGCGTATTGTTGGTCCGGCACATACCGGCACGGGATGGCACGAATGGAACGGGATGGCACGGGATGGAATGTTTGACATTAATCGAAGTGTATACAAACAATTTGCACACATAAGAAGATAAAAAAAATGATATTAAAACTTTCATTTCATTTCAATTGCATTGAATGTTACATAAACAAAATGTTGACTTTGTAACAACCAATGCACTCTACAACTCAACAGTCTCGCTAAGTATAACATCGGACGATATATTTTCTCTGAACTGTTGAATCCTAGATTCATAAGAATTGGCCCATCCGGAAGCACAAGGTAAATGGTATTTTAACCAGTTGGTTGCTATTGGCGGTACTGGATGACCCGGCAACAAGAAAACCTACAAAGAGTAATCAAGTTTAAAAAATCGTCAAGAATAACAGCAATGTCTTAAATTGACAAAGAGTAATATATTTAATACCTCAACAAAATGGTTGCTATTAACGAAGGCCACTGCAATGTCTTTACGGGATACAAGAGGAAGAGGCACCGATCTGAGCGGTAAGAATGTCAGACATTGTTGCAAGGAGAGGTGGTACAGGACAACATTGTAGCATGATGCTATAAGATGCCCCATATCTGGCATGGTCATCCACCGGTCATATGGCGGACAATCCTCAAAATATGATAATGCATGAGCGATCTCGTCAACCCTCCCCTCGACAGCATACAATGCGCGATAGTGCTCTATATGACAGTTCAACTCATGTAATAAATCCCTCCTGACACGTGGCCAATCTTCCTCTCCGAAGCCAAGTAAGTCAGCAATTGCTCGAAATCCACAGTTGCCATCAGCTTTGACATCCTTGATGTGCTGGATGAATGCCCTCAACCCGTCTGGAAGTTGATTTATATAGATCATTGGCTTATGTGACCGGATTCGTTGACGAATAACCTACAAATTGTATTGAATGATATGAATTATATAAAATATAACGATAAGCTATATTAAAGAAAAGCTTCGTACCTTCTTCTTTGGCTGCCCCTTCTGCATCTGCATCCTTGGGATCCCTAAAATATTTTGCTGCGAACCAGGTGAATAACTATCCTGTCCAGATAGAACCAACTCAAATGCGGAAGGGTCACGGCGAGTAGAAGTATCAACCTCCAATGAAGCACGCCCACGTATACCGATCTTCCTTTTCGCAGGTTCTTCAAGAGATGTACTATCAGGACTTGCAATCTCTCTTAATTTCTTTAACATTTGCAATTGAGATGCCCCATCTAACTGCTCGAATTTCTCGGCAATTATATTCAACTCTGGTTTACAGGTCAACTTCAAACTTTGCACATTTTTAGCAGGCTGCATATCAAGTTTCATCCAATGAGGATCTATGCAGTCGAGGGGAATAGGCCGACCTTTCATCCTATACCGCAAAATCTCATGAGCACATGGTAAGCCATGTGTGCGTCGAATAGCACACCCACAAGCTGATTCATGAATCTCAGCTGAATTGGCCCGATTCGATTGGGCAAGGATATGATTTAATGCACATATAGATATGAATCCTCGCAGTTCTTTGAATTCAGCAGGCTTAAAGTTGTGTTGCACGACCGTCAAACTCTTCTCGAATGAGGCTTTAATGTCGCTGTGCTGCAACTCAATCAAACTATTTATTTTTGTCCAAGAAGACTCGAAAGTACCTTGGCTTGAACCAAGCTGTCTTTTAAGCCTTGCATGTGCACTTTCAGCCCTAGTAAAGTAAGCAAATTAGATCAAAGTTATATATCAAAGATAAAAATATAATATATGAATTGCTAAGGGAAATCTTTTCTTGTAATACCTATTTGTTGTCACATTCCCGTAGTGCCTATAATTGTCCGTCCACGCTGCGACAAATCTTTCCCTGTATTTGCTCAACCAGGTATCTGATACATATCGCAAGGCATCTGGATACGAACTGAAATCTCTCTGAAGTGCACTCCAACGAACATTATAGTCATCTTCTGTGGCTGACAGGACCAGTATATTCCAACTCATTATAAACATATCCCATTTCTCCTTTGTTTCAAATAATCTTTTGCATTGAGCCAGAACATTCCTACTAATATGCCATCTACATAACATATGTGAAGATGTAGGAAATACCCTCTTAATTGCATTCAATAGAGCCAAATCTCTATCTGTGATTATCACCTCAGGCAAAACATCAGCATCCATGACACTGCGCAATCTATCTAATGCCCATGTATAGTTATTTTCCCGCTCAGAGTCCATGTATGCAAAAGCAACAGAAAATGTGAGATTAGTTGATGTCACCCCCACAATCTCTAACAGAGGAAGACGATATCTATTCGTCTTGTATGTGCAATCCATAATCAATACACGAGGAAATGCACGTAACAAATCTATACATCCAGGGTGTGCCCAAAACAAGTCACGCACCACGTCAGTACTACCGCAACTCCTATGCCACTCAATATATTTAGCATCGGCTAATTTACCAAGAAGATGTTGCATCTGTGATCTCCCTGCTTTCTCTAAAACCTTACACCTCTGGCGTGCATTGTAGATCGTCTTCATTGTCGTAACATTGTGGGCATCTCTTTGCTTCAATGTGGACAATATATCCTTTGGCCGAACCAAAGTTTTCGACATATCCACTAACAATGAAGTCTCCTCCCTAGATAATCTTCCAGCATATGAGTGTCCCTCGAAATGCTTCGCAGACGGATGATTGTGCACTCCACAAATAACCTCCAAAATCCAATCATCCGCAGTGTCCAATTTCCTTCCTCTTAATAAAAATGGGCATCCACACTTCTTTGTACCACTAGCCCTCTTCTTTGATCCCTTTTCCTTTTCCTTTCCGCTTGTGCATTTGTGCTTACCGCTCCTTTCGCAACCTAACTTGATTCTTGGTTTCCTAACATTGCTTCCCGAATCAGATTTTTAATTACAATAACTAATCCGTTCCTCCTCCCAGCTTCCCGACACCAACTACACAATTCTTCTCTACTCTTGAATATCTACACAATAAATAGTATAATTTAGCAAGTATAGTATACAATTAAAACAAGTCAGCAACAATTGCAATCAAAATTATCATACTTCGTAAGTTGTAAATTCATTTGTGTAATCCATAACACAATCTGAGCCAATTTTGCTTGATTCGGTTGACGCATCATCCTACAAGGATAAAATATTATGTTAAATTTATATTTGGAACATAATGGTTTCGTTCGGCTAAGTATGGCCGAACGGAATAGATTTGTTCAGCCATCCCTGGCCGAACAGAAACAATATGTTCGGCATAACCTAGCCGAACAGAATGCATCTGTTCGGCCAGGTTAAGCCGAACATATTGTTTCTGTTCGGCCAGGGATGGCTGAACAAATCTATTCCGTTCGGCCCTGGTAGGCCGAACGGAACGCGATCCGGGAAAAAAAAAAAGACGATTCAGTTTTTAAAAACGAACCTTATCGTCACCGTCGCCTTCCCAGATTACTAGTTGCTTCTCCATTGTTGAAAAGAGAGCTACAAACCTTGTCTAGACCCTGATTTCAGAGACAATCGTTGAGAGAGGGAGGGAGGAATGGAGATGGCTGTGCCTGGGAGAGAAGTTTGGAAATGTTATTAGGGGTTTTGATCAGGTGGGTGTAGAGAGAAATAAGCAGGGTAGAAAAGTAATTACATCTTAGGGTATTTTAGGTATTCTAATTTTAAGTAAGTGTGGGTGTGGAGAGTAATCTTTGGGGTGCCAATAGAATTTCCCTTCTTGATGTTCGTTATTGCTGGACTCCTACAGCGGTACGTAGGGAGGGAGAGAGGCGAGCCGGATTGCTGGGTGGCGGGGAGCTACCAGAGTTCCCGCCAAACTTCACATCCCATGCTACTCCATTAACAGAAAGGAGGGAGAAGAATTCTGTGGTGAAGAAGAAGAAGAGAGAGAGAGAGAGAGAGAGAGAGGGCATCCAATCCAACTGCTCTCATGAACGAGGGGGGAGGATTTATATCTTCCTCTGCTCTCTAGAACGGAGTGATAATTTGATAAATGCCCTTTTGTCTTGTGCCATTGCACGACAGAGAGAGGAGCCATAGCTTGCCCTTCCTTGTTCTTTATGGATGCATGGCCTGGCATCCTCGATCAATAATCTTTCACTGGTTCATAGAGAACACAAAATTCTTAGCCTCATATATACCTTTGTCCTCACACAAGCAGTGAAGAGTATAATCTGATGAAACAGTAAAAGTGCTACATTAACTTACTATTTAACTAATGTAGTACACTACCAATCTAATTTTGTCTATATCCTAAATAATTCGGTCACACTAAACTAAATACTTTTAACCCCTTAAGAGTATTTATTTCTAAATACTACTTGAAATTACTAAGTTAGATAGATATCTTTATACATAACTATATGCAACTTATGCATATAATGGTTTGGATTATGAATCAAAAAACTCAAGATGTGTTATCAAATGATTTTCCTTGAACAATTATATTATTTCATCTTTATCCAATTGACTTCATAGTGTTGTCCCATGTAGCCATATCTTTTATGATCCCAGATAACAAGGCTAAGAAAGTTATCTTGAACTTATAACTTCATGATAAGTTTTAAGTCTTATGGACACATCATAATTTTTAGGGCTCACATGATGATAGAAAGAATTTATCATGTTACGCCTTAAAAGTTTGACTTTAACACATGTAATATATAATGCATGCTATGGTGAAACTTTCACTTAATTGGCCCTATCAATCTCAATCACCATACGGACTTAAATCCTGACATTTCAAAAATATTCAACCTGAGCACTAACAAATATGGTTACATTTGACTTTATTAGGCTCTGTATGGAATTTGTGAACATAACGAACATACACTGTATCTTACTCTTTTTGAGTCTCATCTTAATCCTAACTAAATTGACATTTCCTGCAACTCACACAACTTATCAAGCAAACATATGTATCTTTTATGATGTAGTTACTCAAGCATTAATTACGATTTGTTTTGTGTTATATTGCTCACCATAAAAGTGATAGGCCGATCACCCATGTAAGTGGGCTGATTTGAGCCTTTGACATTCATATACCCATGTGCTTTATGCCTTTACATTTAGGAAACGCATCGTAAAAGATAAGGAAACAAACATTTTATTTCAATAATATCCAATTACAACCCTTGTCAGTCAAACTTTGCGAACACCCAAATTCCTCACATGGGTTTGGAATACATCTCTAGTAATAAGCTTAGTCAATGGATTAGCCACCATTCTACTAGTAGAAATGTTAAGAAGGTGACTTTTTGTTTGACCATATCTCGAATATAGTGATATCTTATGTCAAGGCATTTTGTTCTACCATTATATTTTAGATTCTTAGTGTACTGTAATGTTGCGATACTATTGTTGGGTATGGGCCAATAGGCCTTGAATACCCAAATGGGCCTTGAAAGCCCATTACCTCCCTATATGTATGAATGAGAAATTGAGAGGACATTTAGTCCTATATTGAAAAATATTAAGAAAGGAAGGTTCACTTATATGGAAACCTCTTCCTTTATGCTTAAGTTCTTTAGGCTCACCATAAGCGGAGAGCTCCCGCGCATGCGCGTTACAAAGGGCGCTTTGTAGGCGCACTTTGCACGTGCGCATCGTTGCAGTCTTAAAATTTTTTTCTTGATCATGGATTCGACGGTGGAGACTAATCGAATTAAGATAAGGGGCTAAGATCAAATGATTGACCGTTGATCAGGGTGATCAGATTAGGATCAGATTGATCATTGAATCTAGTCAAACAATTGACATTGATCATCAGATCAGGATCAGACTAATCGTTGGATCAATTAATGATGGACTATTGGATAAGAGGTGGTTGACCAACCATCGATCGTTGATGATAAGATGACCTATCATGAAATGGCGTATCAAATCAACCGTCGACCTTTGGTGATAAGACACCCTTTCGATCATGCCGTTGGTGATAAGATGATCATCCGATCATGAAATGACGTATTAAAGCCATGTAATGACTTATCGGATCACGTGATCATCAGATCACGACAAAGAATTGATGTATCGAGATGTGGATCGGCTTATATGATCGAGTGATCATCATATCACGATATGAAATAATGTATCAAAGGCTAATAAGACCCTCCATTCGCTTCTTTGATCAAATTCGATCAAATCAATTCAAATTAAATTAAACCCGAAAGGATGTATACAAAAGGCACCTAAAGGCTATAAATAGACCACTCGTTGCTTGCATTTCATTCAATCAAATCAATTCCAATTCCTTTCTTCTCTTAGGCATTTGCAAACTCTCCTAAAGGAACTATAGCAATAGTGCATACAAAAAAAGAGAAAAACATTCTTGGTTCAAATTTTTGATGAATTATAGTGTTGCATTCATCAAAAGAAGACTGTTGTATCCTGAGAGACAATCGTCATATAAACCGTAAGCACCTTTGCGGGATAAAATTATCTTAAGAACAAAGAGTGTAACTCTAGACTCAGTCTTATCAATTAGGTAGCCACAATCTATGCCAATAATCTTAAGATAATTTTCCTTCTGATTTCTATCACGAAAGTGCTGTTGCAGATGGCTACCATGCTTACATCCGTTCAAGAGAGACACCAAAGAAGTTCTTTGGAACTGACTTCAAGAGGTGGCAACAAAAGATGCTGTTCTACCTTACCACTTTGAATCTAGTCAGAGTACTGAATGAAGATCCACTAGTTCTAAGGAAGGGGGGACCGACAAGCAAGTGATTGCTATGGTAGAAGCATGGAAGCATTTGGACTTTCTTTGTAAGAACTACATCCTCAATGGTTTGTGAATAATACTATGTACAATGTGTACACAGTATTGCTACTGCCAAGGAGTTATCGACATTCCTAGACAAAAAGTACAAGACAGAGGATGATAGACATAAGAAGTTTATGGTCGGAAGTTTTTAGACTACAAAATGGTCGATCACAAAACTGTTATGGAGCAAGTCCAAGAGCTTCAGATCATCCTGCATGAGATACATGTAGAGAGAATGTTTCTCAATGAGTCATTTCAGATAGCTGCCATCATAGAGAAGTTATCGCCATCATGGAAGGACTTCAAGAACTACCTGAAGCATAAGCGGAAGGAGATGGGACTTGAAGATCTAATTATCTGTTTGAGGATCAAGGAAGACAATAAGAGCCATGACAAGAAGACAGAAGGACAACCTGTTGAGCCTAAGGCCAACCTCATAGAAGGAAAGAAGAAATGCAAGTTATTGACCCAATTATTGATTTTGATGATTAACAAAAGACATGAGTATATTCACTATGTTTCTGACAGATTTAATAAGTGTTTCAGGGGTTAAAATGTTTAATCAATCAAAAGGAATAAGTTTTAAATCAAATTTTAAAGGAATTTTTTCAAAGTTCAGAACTTGGAGTCGACACCCAAATAGTCAGGAGCCGACCCCAAGGCGTATCAGAAGATTTCTAGATTTTTGGCACGGTCCGGAGTCGACACCCAGAGTTTCGGAGCTGACTCCAACTTGAGATACAGAGAAGTGCATTCTGTTTCAGTTTTCGGAGCCGACACCTAGAATTCGGAAGCCGACACCTGAGAGTTTGGAGCCGACACCTGAATTTCTGGAGCCGACTCTAACCTGAGAACAGAGAGCGTTTTTATGGACATTTCTGGAGTCGACACTCTTGGATTCCGGAGCCGACTCTCGAAAGCGACGAGCCAACACTTAACTTTCTGGAGCCGACTCCTCAACAAACTTTTTCTTTGCTATTTTTGGATACCCGATCTGGAGCCAACACCTGAAAAGTTGGAGCCGACTCCCACCTGTCAGGAGCGATTTTCAATTGTCAGAATGGACTCCAACGGTAATATTTTTCCACCTAATCTCTAACGGTTATTTTTCTTTGTGTGTAGAAGTATCCAAGCATCTCACAACGACTATATTTCCCACCTAAACTTGGATTAAGAGATCTATAAAAAGGAAAAATTGTCGTTTGAAAAAGAGAGAACAGAGCAAGAAAAGAGAGAGAAATATTTTTTGAAAAATGGAAGAATCCTGAGAAAGAAAGAGAGAAATCAAAAGGAAATACTCAGAGCTCAAATCCATCAATCCCAGAAAGTTCAAAGAGAAATCCACAAGCTTCTCAAGATCAAATCAAAGAGATTTCAACATTTGAAGAGAGAAAGCAAAAGCCCCAAATCCTCAACTTCTCTACTGCGTGAAGAAATTGAGCTGAGGCTGATTCAATCTTTCAAAGGAGAAGAGGAAAAAAGAAAAGAAGAAAAGCATACATTCAAAGAGCTTCAATCAGGATTTTCTTACCCTATTTATTTTATTGAATATTGCTCACTTAAGGAGTTGTTTAAGTGTTGTATTGAAATCTTTATTGTTTTCAAACTGTTATTTGCTAATTCAATCAGGGGATTGAATTAGTTGAGGTAGTATACCTCGGACAAGCTAAGGATAGCTTGTGTTTGGGTTTTGTGCTGGTGAACCCGGTAAAACAGCTGGGTTCGTTGTGATCCCGGAGGAAACAACAAGTTTTGAGTTGTGAGCTTGTGAAACAACTCTGCTGTAATTAAGTGGATTATAGTGTGGGCCCAAGTGCTACTTGGGAGTGGACGTAGGTGTTGGATACACCGAACTACTATAAAATCATTGTGTTTGCCGTGCTTTATCTCTTTGTCTCTTCTATCTCATTATTTGTGCCTAGCATTTATCTTGCACTCAATCTCTTTTATTTCAAAGCACATAATTTTAAAAAGCTAAAATTTTAAGAACCCAATTTATCCCCCCCTCTTGGGTTGCCATCTGGGCCAACAATTGGTATCAGAGCTTGTGCTCATTGTTTATTTGATCAAACGATCAAGAGCTAAAGATCCAAATGGCAGCTCAAGCTTGATCTTCATTTGCTGATGGTCATTCTACAAATAGACCTCCTTTATTTAATGGTTCAAACTACTCTTATTGGAAAGCTAGAATGAGAATTTTTATTCAAGCTTTAGATTATGAACTATGGAGTGTAATCACTAATGGACCTAGCACACCCATACACATAGTAGATGGTTCAATAGTTCCTAAACCCGAAAGGGATTGGAATGAGAACGATAGGAAAATGGCTCAGCTCAATGCTAAGGCCATGAACGTTTTATATTGTGCATTAGATGCTAATGAGTTTAATAGAATTTCTATATGTATTTCCAAAAGAAATTTGGGACATATTAGAAATTACCCATGAGGGTACTAATCAAGTCAAAGAATCAAAGATTAATATTCTTGTTCATAAATATGAATTGTTTAGCATGGAATAAACTGAATCTATAACCTGCATGTATATAAGATTTACTGACATTGTGAATGGTTTAAAGAGTCTTGGCAAGACCTATACTAACTCTGAGTTGGTTCGTAAAATCCTTAGGTCTCTTCCAAGGACATGAGAAGCAAAGGTGATAGCAATCCAAGAAGCCAAGGACCTCAATACTTTACCTTTGGAGGAGCTACTTGGATCACTAATGACTCATGAGTTGACCATGAAATAACATATAGAGGAAGACGTCAAGAATAAGAAAATAATTGCCTTCAAAGCTGCAGAAATTGAAAAAAGCAGCAGTGATGAGGAAGATGATGATGATGAGGAGACTGCACTCTTTGCTAAGAAATTTAAAAGATTTATGCGAATAAAGAGACCCTTCCACAAGAAAAAATTTGGAATAAAGATGAAGGTGAAAAAGAAAAAGAAAAGGACAAGGATAAAGAGAAAGACCCTCTCATATGCTATGAATGTAAGAAATCGGGGCACTTTAGATATGACTGTCCTCAATTAAAAAAGGGGTACAAGAAAAAGAAAAAGGTATATGTTGCAACATGGAGCGATAGCGAGGAATCCACTTCTGAGGAAGAACAGAAAGTGGTTGCAAACATTTGTTTTATGGCAAATGACGATGAGGTAAGTACCGAAACTCATGACTTTACCTTTGATGAATTATTTGATGCATTTAACGAACTAGTTAGTGATTTTAAAGTTTTGAAAAAGAAAAGCAAATCCTTGAAAAATGATAATTTAAATCTTATCAAATAAAAAGATAAACTAACCCATAAAATTGAAGAATTGAAATCTGAAAATAAGAATTTGCTAAAAGAAAAAGAATCAATTTCAAATGAAAATGTTAGTTTAAAGAAAGAAGTTGATAAATATAAAAATATAGTTGATAAATTTACATATAACTCTGAAAAACTTAATTTGCTATTAAGTAATCAAAGAGTTGTATTTGATAAGGCTGGATTAGGTTATAGGTCTAACAAGAACAAAAGTATGTTAAAAATTTCTTTAGAAAGGAACATGAGAAAAATGATGTTTCATGCTATTGCTGTAACAAGAAAGGACACAAAGCCTATGAATGCAATTTTAGAAAAATTAATAAGAATTTAAATATTAAAGGAAAGAAAATATGGGTTCCAAAAGGAACAATCTTTGTTGCTACTAACCATGAAGGACCCAAGAAAGCTTGGGTACCTAAATAAAAAGTTTGATTACTTTGCAGGAGTGTCTTGCGGCCAAAAGATCAAAAAAAGTGGTATCTTGATAGCGGCTGCTCAAGGCACATGACGGGTGATAAGGATCAATTCATCACCCTTGAGGATAAAAGAGAAGGAGTAGTAACCTTCGGAGATAACAACAAAGGCCAGATTATGGGCTTTGGTAAAATTCAGATAACTCCCTCCACTTTTATTGAAAATGTTCTTTATGTAGATGGTTTAAAGCATAATTTAATTAGTATTAGCCAATTGTGTGATAAAGGTTTCAAAGTCTCATTTGAAGCTTCTATCTGCACTGTTTCTAATCCTATTGACAATAGCATTATATTTACTGGAAGTAGAAATGACAATGTATATTTAATTGATTTAGACAATCTGTCTACTAGTAGTCATTGCTTAGTTGCTGATAATGCTAATGTAAATGAGATTGGATGGTTGTGGCATCGTAGATTAGGTCATGCAAGCACATACTTAATTTCAAAATTAATTAGAATGGATTTAGTTAAAGGACTTCCAAAGTTAGATTTTGAAAATAACAGAATTTGTGATGCATGACAATTTGGAAAACAAATTAGAAACTCTTTCAAATCTAAGAATGTTGTTTCCACTTCTAGGCCACTAGAGCTACTTCACATGGACCTTTTTGGATCAACTAGAACCACTAGTCTAGGAGGAAAGAAATATGGTCTTGTGATAGTAGATGATTATTCTAGATTCACTTGGGTATTATTTTTGGCTCATAAGGATGAGACTTTCTCAATATTTCTGAAATTCTTCAAGAAAGTCACTAATGAGAAAAACACCACCATAGTGTCTCTTAGAAGTGATCATGGCACAGAATTTAAAAATCACTTATTTAAAATTTTTTGCATTGAACATGGCATTCATCATAATTTTTCTGCACTTAGAACACCACAACAAAATGGAGTTGTAGAAAGAAAGAATAGAACATTAGAAGACATGGCCCGTACCATGCTATGTGAAAGCAATCTACCAAAATACTTTTGGGCGGAAGCTATAAACACAGCATGTTACATCCTTAATAGAGCTTTAATTAGGCCAATCCTTAAGAAAATACCTTATGAATTATGACATGATAGAAAACCAAACATAAGTTATTTTTATGCATTTGGTTGTAAATGTTTCATTCATAATAATGGTAAAGATAATCTTGAAAATGAAAAATTGATGAAGGCATATTCTTAGGATATTCAACAACTAGTAAATCCTTTAGAGTATTTAACAAAAGGAACTTAATAGTAGAAGAATCTATTCATGTAGTTTTTGATGAATCTTAGCATCAAGTTCAGAAAAGATTGATGACGAGGAAGATACAAATTTGCTAAAAAGAGATATTGAAAAATTAAATATAGATGTATCTTCAGATCATGAACAAGAAGCTAAAGATGATGATTCCACTAGGGTTGATGTTACTCGCAATGATGTAGATCTACCTAGAGATTGGAGATATGCTTATGGTCATCCTAAGGAATTGATTATAGGTGATCCATCTCAAGGTGTAAGAACTAGATCATCTATGAGGAATATCAATAATCATCTTGCATTTGTATCTCAAATTGAACCTAAAACTATAGAAAAAGCTAAAAAAGATAGTAATTAGATGATAGCTATGCAGGAGGAATTAAATCAATTTACTAGAAATAATGTATGGTCCTTAGTTGATAGACCTAAAGGTCATTAAGTTATAGGATCTAAATGGGTATTTAGAAATAAATTAGATGAAAATGGCATAGTAATTAGAAATAAAGCTAGATTAGTTGCAAAAGGATATAATCAAGAAGAAGGAATTGATTTTGATGAAACTTTTGCACCTGTAGCTAGATTAGAAGCAATTAGATTATTACTTGCATTTGCATGTCATATGAATATCAATTTATTCAAATGGATGTTAAAAGTATTTTTAAATGGTTTTATAAATGAAGAAGTTTTTGTAAACAACCACCTGGTTTTGAAGATCATGAATTTTTAAACCATTTTTAAATTACACAAAGCACTATATGGTTTAAAACAAGCACCTAGAGCTTGGTATGATAGATTAAGTAAATTTCTAATTGAAAATGATTTTACTAGAGGAAATGTAGATAAAACTCTATTTTTGAAAAGAAAACATAAAGATTTATTAGTAGTATAAATCTATGTAGATGATATTGTATTCGGTGCTACTAACGATCTTCTATGTCAAGAATTTGCTAAGCTAATGCAGGGTGAATTCGAAATGAGCATGATGGGAGAACTCAACTTCTTCCTAGGACTTCAAATCAAGCAAAGCAAAGAGGGGATTTTCATCAACCAAACAAAGTACACAAAGAAAATTCTCAAGAAGTTTGGAATGGAATCAATCAAACCCCTTGGAACACCAATAAGTCCTTCATGAAAGTTAGACAAAGATGAAGATGGTAAGAAAGTGATCATATAGAGATATGATCGGATCTCTACTTTACTTAACTGCAAGTAGACCTGATATCATGTTTGATGTTTGTCTATATGATAGATTTCAATCAGAACCTAAAGAATCTCACTTAATTGCTGTAAAAAGAATACTAAGATATCTAAATGGAACTAAAAATGTAGGATTATGGTATTCTAGAGACTCAACACTGAATTTAATTGCTTATTCTGATTCTGATTATGCTGGATGTAAACTAGATAGAAAGAGTACAAGTGGTGCATGTCAATTTTTAAGAAGTAACTTAATCTCTTGGTTTAGCAAAAAGCAAAATTCGGTTGCATTATCTACTGCTGAAGCAGAATATGATGCAGCTGGAAGTTGCTGTGCTCAAATCCTTTTGATTAAGCGACAACTTGAAGATTATGGCATAACACTTGATAAAACTCCTATTAAATGTGATAATACAAGTGCAATAAACTTAACTAAAAATCCAATCTAACATTTAAGAACTAAACATATTGAAATTAGATATCACTTCATTAGAGAACATGTGGCTAATGGTGAAATTTGTCTTGATTATGTTTGTACTGAAGAACAACTAGCGGATATTTACAAAACCTTTGAGTGAAGAGAGATTTTGTTATCTTAGAGGAGAGTTAGGATTTGTGACCCTTTGGAATGATTTTGAAACCCCTAAGGAATGATTATCTAGATTTCAATCAATTTCTTGAAATCTCTCTCATGATTTTAAGGACGATTTATCTAGACATTTGAACAATTTGATTCTCCACATTCCAAATATTTTATCAAAAATTTATTGATTTTATTTCGACAAGTTTCGGATGTTTGAAACTATCTTTTTTTTTTTGAAACTGTCAGTGGAGTCGACACATTGTCTGTGTCGCTCTCGGTCTGAGACCTTAGAGCCGATACCCACCTTAGCGGAGCCGACTCCAGTTTGAGAGCTGACTGTGTTAGCGACCTGGAGCCGACACCTTCTTTGCGGGAGTCGACTCCAAGTGGTCCCAGGTTAACTTATCTAGGGCAGAGCCGACTCCTCGTTCATTTCAATCGACTCCAAACCTCTCAAACTCTCTCCAACTCTTCCCAAAACCCCAAATCCCTCAAATTAACCACTCCTTAGCTCTCAATGACACCCAAACATAGGGGATCCGTGTTTGGTGAAGGGGTGATGACCAAAAAATGAACTGTGAGGCATCCGGCAAGGCAGCCTTCATCGAGTTCTGCGTCCTCTTCCTCGTCATCCACACCGAGCACTGCTCCAAGCCCGTCCTCACCTCAAATCGACACTTTGGCAGGCCGTGTAATCACAATGGGTAGGAAGGTAGACTTTCATTTCTTTGAGGAAGAAGGTTTTGCCATTGGGCGGCAGTTGACAGAACTAGGTTGGGATAAGGTATGTTCCCTTGATTTACCTACTTATCCAGCCCTAGTCAAGGAGTTTTATTTCAATCTGTTTAGAGGGGATGGAGGAATTATTAGTTCAGTAAGAGAGAAAAGGATTCATATAACTTCAGAAATTTTAGGAAACCTTTTAGAGATTCCTATTATTGGGCTTGCTGGAAGCATTCACAGTGAAATGTCAAACGCTTTATCAAGGATGCTAAGAAGGGAAATAACCGAATTTGAAGAAATTAGGGCAAACCAGTTGCCTCTTGAGTTAAGATTGCTTCACAATATCTGTGGAAGGATTTTATTTCTCAAGACAGGTAGGTTTGAGTATGTCTCAGAGCGAGACATTGTAATTATGGACAGTGTTTTGACTGGTCAGCGAATTAATCTGGCTGGTATGATGATTTGGTATATGGCAGAGGCAAGGAATAAGAAAAGATCCTCTTTACCCTATGGCATGATATTAACTTTAGTATTCCAAAGCCAGGGTGTTATCATTTCAGAGAATGAACCTTTAAAAAACCTTAGACACACCGATTATTACAGCCTGGCTACTGTGCATAGAATGGGATTTATGAAAGTGGATGGTAGATGGGAAAGAAAGAGTAATCTGGATGAGAGAGTGACTGACATTGGAGCCACTGTACCTTCTGAGGCAGGTCCTTCAGTGAGGCATCCTTCATCAGAACCTAGCAGATCATCACCACCACCGGCACCTACTTCCATCCTGCATCTGTACCAGTGTTTGTTCCTTCTGTTGGTTTTTCTGATGTTCAGCTGGAGCAACTTAAAGAATTATTTAGTACTCACAAGGAAGAGATGAAAACTAAAATTGACAATAGCCTGATGAATTTAAGAGAAATGTTTTATTCCTTGGATGAAAGAGTAAACAAAATTGAGTCCACCCTTGGAACCTCCGCAGAATCTTTGAAGAATGATCTCAAGAATATTTTTGAAGAACTTAAAGAGATTGGAGGTGATTCAGAGACATATTCCAAATGCAATGCCGAGTTACAAGAAAAGATCGTTGTTGCATCCGGATTCTTTGATAGGAGACTAAATGAATTCATTGCTACTCAAAGCGAAGGGATGGGCAAGATCCTAGCTGAACTCAAAAGGAGATTTGGGATTTGATGTTTATTTGCTTTAGTTTGATGTTTGATGTTTTTACTGAAATTTTGATGTAATGAAGTTTTTTTTAATGTAATGTTTAACTTTGTGAAGTATGTAATGAACTTTTTGATACTTAATGAATATCATTTGATCTTTGAAGCATCTCTTAATTTTGTCATTTAATTTGAAACTTCTTAACCTTTTTGTTGATTACAAAAAAAAAGAGATGTAATTGATAGTCGTATATGCATTGAAAGTTATAATGGGGGAGAAAAATGTATATACATTGAAAGGAATAAGCTTAATTGACTTAATTTGATATGAAAGTTTAATTGGTATCAAACATTAAACTCATATGAGATGTAATTGATAATTGTATATGCGTTTACTGCTAAAGGGAAGAATAGATGTTAAATTGAGTATCATAGGGGGAGCTACTTCATTCAGGGGGAGCTTACTTGTGAGAACTAAATATTTGAGAAATTTGAAACTCTTATTGTTTAATCATGCATATACTCAATGTTTTTATAATCATCAAAAAGGGGGAGATTGTTAACCCAATTATTGATTTTGATGATTAACAAAAGACATGAGTATATTCACTATGTTTCTGACAGATTTAATAAGTGTTTCAGGGGTTAAAAATGTTTAATCAATCAAAAGGAATAAAGGAATAAGTTTTGAATCAAATTTTAAAGGAATTTTTTCAAAGTTTAGAACTTGGAGTCGACACCCAAATAGTCAGGAGCCGACCCCAAGGCGTATCAGAAGATTTCTAGATTTTTGGCATGGTCCGGAGTTGACACCCAGTGTTTCGGAGCCGACTCCAACATGAGATACAGAGAAGTGAATTTTGTTTCAGTTTTCGGAGCCGACACTTAAGAGTTCGGGAGCCGACACCTGAGTTTCTGGAGCTGACTCTAGCATGAGAATAGAGAGCGTGTTTTTATGGACATTTCTGGAGCCGACACTCTTGGATTCCGGAGTCGACTCCCGAAAGCGACGAGCCGACACTTAACTTTCTCGGAGCCAACTCCTCAACAAACTTTTTCTTTGCTATTTTTGGATACCCGATCTGGAGCCGACACCTAAAAAGTTGGAGCCGACTCCAACCTGTCAGGAGCGGATTTTCAATTATCAGAATGGAACGGATTTTCAATTGTCAGAACGGACTCCAACGGTAATATTTTTTCACCTAATCTCTAACGGTTATTTTTCTTTGTGTGTAGAAGTATCCAAGCATCTCACAACGGCTATATTTCTCACCTAAACTTGGATTAAGATATCTATAAAAAGGGGAAATCGTCCGTTTAAAAAGAGAGAATAGAGCAAGAAAAGAGAGAATTTTTTCTGAAAAATCGGAAGAATCCTGAAAGAAAGAGAGAAATCAAAAGGAAATACTCAGAACTCAAATCCATCAATCCCAGAAAGTTCAAAGAGAAATCTACAAGCTTCTCAAGATCAAATCAAAGAGATTTCCAACATTTGAAGAGAGAAAGCAAAAGTCCTAAATCCTCAACTTCTCTACTGCGTGAAGAAATTGAGCTGAGGCTGATTCAATCTTTCAAAGGAGAAGAGGAAAAGAAGAAAAGAAGAAAAACATACATTCAAAGAGCTTCAATCAGGCTTTTCTTACCCTATTTATTTTATTGAATATCTGCTCACTTAAGGAGCTGTTTAAGTGTTGTATTGAAATCTTTATTGTTTTCAAACTATTGTTTGCTAATTCAATCAAGGGATTGAATTAGTGGAGGTAGTATACCTCGGGACAAGCTAAGGATAGCTTGCGTTTGGGTTTTATGCTGGTGAGCCTGGTAAAACCAGCTGGGTTCGTTGTGATCCGGGGGAAACAATAAGTTTTGAGTTGTGAGCTTGTGAAACAACTCTGCTGTAATCAAGTGGATTATAGTGTGGGCCCAAGTTACTTGGGAGTGGACGTAAGTGTTGGATACACCGAACCACTATAAAATCATTGTGTTTGCCGTGCTTTATCTCTTTGTCTCTTCCTATCTCATTATTTGTGCCTAGCATTTATCTTGCACTCAATCTCTTTTATTTCAAAGCACATAATTTTAAAAAGCTAAATTTTTAAGAACCCAATTCACGCCTCCCCTCTTGGGTTGCCATTTGGGCCAACCAAGTTTCTAGGCAAAAGCTTCAAATAGAAGAAAGGCAATCCAAAGAAATTTAAGTTCAAAGGAAAGTGCTTTGTCTGTGGTAAACAAGGGCACAAATCCAAAGATTATCATTTCAAGGGAAAAGAAAAGAAAGAGGTCAACATTACTGAAACCCTATCCCTAGAAGTATCCAAGATGCTGCTGTCAGCTGTTGTATTTGAAGCAAATATTGTTGACAAGGCTAATAAGTGGTACATCAACACTAGAGCTACCAGACATGTCTGCTATGATAAGAGTATGTTCTCATCATATACTCCTATCAATGGTAGAAATCTGGTTATAAAAAATTTTGCTACATCAAAGATAGAAGGACTTAGCTGCATAGTACTCAAGATGACATCTAGAAAGGAACTTCTGTTGAATAATGTACTTTATGTTCTAGATATTCAAAAGAATTTGGTGTCAAGCTCTCTCCTAAGCAAACATTGCTTTAGGATGGTTTTTATGTCCGACAAATTTATACTCACTAAGAGGGGGATATTTATTGAAAGGGGTTACTTGAATAATAGATTATTCAAGGTAAATGTAATAACTATACACCGAAACCTTGAAATGAATAAATATTCCTCTTTTGCTTATATGGCTGACTCTTCTTGTTTATGTATGATAGATTAGGACATGTGAATTTTAATTTATTACAAAATTAATAAAATTAGAATTATTACCTAATCATGAAATCGATCCACATTACAAGTGCAAAGTGTGTGTTAAAGCTAAGTTAGTATAAACATCATTTTTTTTTCAGTAGAAAGAAATACTGAACCTCTTGACTTAATTCACAGCGATCTATATGATTTAAAGTCAGTTTAAACTTAAGAAGGTAAAAGTATTTTATAATATTTATTGATGATTCAATAAGATACTGCTATGTGTATTTACTAAAGTCTAAAGATGAGGCTTTAGAAATATTTAAATGTTATAAGAATAAAGTTAAAAATCAACTTGATAAAAATATTAAGGCTATAAGGAGTGATAGAGGTGGAGAATACGATGCACCTTTTGACGAATTCTGTCAAGAGCATGAAATTATTATCAAACTTCGGCTTCTTATTCACCTCAATCTAATAAAATTACGGAACGCAAAAACCGCACATTGAAAGAAATGATGAATGCTATGTTGATAAATTCCGGTACACCACATAATTTATGGGAAGAAGCAATTCTCTCTGCAAATCATATTCTTAACAAGATACCTCTTAAGAAGAAGGATGTTACTCTATATGAGTTATGGAAAGAAAAGAAGCCTTCTTAAAATTACTTAAGAGTATGGGGGTGTCTCGCTAAAGTAGTTATTCCGAACCCCAAAAAGGTCAAAATAGGACCTAAAGCTGTTGATTGTATTTTTATCGGTTATGCACAAAAATAGTAGTACATATCGCTTTCTTGTGTATAAATCAGATATATCTGATATACAGAAAATATAATCATGGAGTCAAGGAATGTATCATTCTTTGAAGATGTATTTCTAAGTAAAGAAAAATTAGAAATAAGTTCAAATAAAAGAACTTATGATAATACTGTTAGTAGTAGTCATCAAAAAAATATCATGAAGATGAATCCAGACATAGTAAGAGACCAAAAGTTACAAAGTCCTTTGATCCTAATTATGTAACTTATATGTTACAAGATGAACTTCAGACACTCAAAAAGGCAATGTCTATCCTAGAAGCACCATTTTGAAAAGAAGCTATTAATAGTAAAATTGAGTCCATTATGCATAATTATACCTAGGAGTTGGTAGACTTACCATCTGGTATGAAACTTTTAGGGTGCAAGTGAATTTTTAAGAAAAACTAAAGGCTGATGGATCAATTGACAAGTATAAAGCCATATTAGTGGCTAAAGGCTTCAAATAAAAAGAAGGAATAGACTTCTTTGATTCCTATTTACCGTAAGTAGAATAACATCTATAAGAATGTTAATCACTTTTGTAGCCATTAACAATCTTAAAATTCATCAAATAGATGTTAAAATTGCTTTTCTAAATGATAAATTAGATTAAAAAATATATATGGAACAACCTAAGAGATTTATTGTTCTGGGACAAGAAAAGAAGGTGTGTAGACTTATTAAATCCTTATATGGCTTAAAACAAGCACCTAAGCAATGTCATATAAAATTTGATAATGTCATGTTATCAAATGGATTCAAAATAAATGAATATGATAAATGTATATATGCCAAAACCCTGCCTGAAGGGTATGTGATAATCTGCTTATACATAGATAACTTGTTAATCATTGGTAGTAATACTGAAATGATTAAACAGACAAAAAAGTTAATCAAACATTTTGATATGAAAAATATAGGTATTGTAGATGTTATACTAGGGATTCGAATCATTAGAACATCTGAAGAAATAATATTATCTCAATCTCATTATATTGAGAAAATATTAAATAAGTTTAACAAGTATGATACTAGCCCGATAAAAATACCTGTAGATGTTAATCGACATTTGGCTAAGTATACTGAAGAACCCATATCTTAGTTAAAATATTCATGTATAATTGGCAGTTTAATGTATGCCATGAATTGCACTCGTCCTGACATAGCATATGCTGTCAATAAATTGAGCAGATTCACTAGTAATCCAAGTCCAAATTATTGGACAACTTTAATAAAAGTATTAAAATATCTGCATTATATCCTAAGTTATGGATTATATTATTCAAGATATCCATTTGTACTAGAAGGATACAGTAATGCAAATTGGATATCTAATACAGAAGATATAAAATCCACTAGTGAATATGTATTCACCTTAGGAGGAGGTGTTGTGTCATGAAAATCTTCTAAACAAACATGTATAGCTCAATCCACTATGGAATCTGAGTTTATTGCTTTAGAAAAGGCTGCTGAAGAAGCAGAATGGCTTCAAAACCTTTTAGAAGATATTCCATGTTGGCCAAAGCCTGTGTCTGCAATATGCATACATTGTGATAGTCAATCGGCAATTTGTAGAGCATAGAATAAGATGTATAATGGTAAGTCTAGACATATACATCGTAGACATAATACCATTAAGAAGTTACTTAAAATTGGTGTAATTTTCATTGACTATATTCAGTTAAAGAAAAACCTAGTGGATCGATTGACAAAGGGGTTACCAAGAGATCAAGTAAACTGTTTATCGAGGAGAATGGGTTTAAAGCCTATAACAAAAAAATCTTCATAGTGGATACCTAACCTAGCTGATGGAAGATCCCAAGATCTAGGTTCAAAAGGGACAACTAAATTATGAAGAGATTTGCATAGCACCAAGGATGTCCAATCCTACTCATTCCTATGATAATTAGTGCTACCTCCTAAAGGTAATAGGATAAGCATTGCTCTTAATGATTCTTATAACATGAATATTCATGTGGGGTACACCAGGATACTCTTAATAAGAATCACTTATGTGAGTGTGAACTGAGCCAATTCTATGAGAATTCTAAGTTTTAATTCTCTAAAGCACTCATGAAATCAGAAGGTGTTCGGGGCCAAAATGAATACAACCATGAGAACCAAAAGAATGCTCGGAAAGAAGTTGTGTGATTGTTATTATTTTGGTTTACACAAAAAGCTAAAAAGTTCAAGACATCATGTTTACTTTTTAGCTAGTAAACTCGATAATAACTCACTAAGGAATGTTCAAAGCCACAGGCTACCTATTCCGATACAACTTCATCTCACTATACTCTCTATAGTGTCTGCATATTTATTTGCATTAAAATCCTTTTTTGTGGGGGATCGCCTTTGCTGATCTTTGATGATCTTTGGTCAAAGTCCAATTTTCATTCATGTGGGGGATTGTTGGGTAATGGGCCAATAGGCCTTGAATACCCAAATGGGCCTTGATAGCCCAATACCTCCCTATGTGTGTGAACGAGAAATTGAGAGGATATTTAGTCCCACATCAAAAATATTAAGAAAGAAAGGTTCACTTATATGAAAACCTCTTCCTTCATGCTTAAGTTCCTTAGGCTCACTATAGCGGAGAGCTTGAGTGCACATGCGCGTGTGTGAAGGGCGCAATGGGCTCTTTGTAGGTGCAATTTGCATGTGCGCATCGTCGCGAAGAACATGAGGAGCCTTAAATTTTTTTTGATCATGAGGATCCGACGGTGAAGACTGATCGGATTAAGATAAGGGGCTAAGATCAAATGATTGACCATTGATCATGGTGATCGAATCAGGATCAGATTGATTATTGGATCCAATCAAATAATTGACCGTTGATCATCGGATCAAGATCAGACTGATCATTGAATCGATTGATGATGGACCATTGGATAAGAGGCTGTTGACCATCCATTGATCGTTGGTGATAAGATGACCTATCATAAAATAGCGTATCAAATCAACCATCGACCGTTAGTGATAAGACGCCCTTTCTGATCATTCCGTTGGTGATAAAACGATCATCCAATCGTGAAACAACGTATCAAAGCCGTGCAACGACTTATCGGATCACGTGATCATTAGATCACGATAGAGAATCGATGTATCAGGATGTGGATCAGCTTATATGATCGAGTGATCATCATATCATGATGTGAAACAATGTATCAAAGGCTAATAAGACCCTTCATTTGCTTTCTTTGATCAAATCCGATCTAATCAATTCAAATTAAATTAAACCCGAAAGGATGCATCCAAAAAGCACCTAAATGCTATAAATAGACCACTCGTTGCTTGCATTTCATTCAATCAAATCAATTCCAATTTCTTTCTTCTCTTAGGCATTTGCATACTTTCCTAAAGGAACTATAGCAATAGTGCATACAAAAAAGAGAGAAAAGCATTCTTGGTTCGAATTTTTGATGAATTATAGTGCTGCATTCATCAAAAGAAGACTGTTATATCCTGGGAGACAATCGTCATGCAAACTGTAAGCACCTTTGCGGGATGAAATTGTCTTCAGGATATAGAATGTAACTTTAGACTTAGTCTTATCAATTAGGTAGCCACAATCTGCGCCAACAACCATCAGAACAACTCTGAATATCTTCATGAGTACCGATTGTAACCTTGAGTCATCTCAAAAGTCTTCTTAGCCACATCGCCTCCTGAATTGCTACTGAACAAGCGATATATTTGGCTTCAATCATATAGAGGATAATGCAACTTTGTTTCTTACTGTATCAAGAGATAGCTTTCCCTCCTATGGCTAATGCATATTTTGAGATGGATTTTCGCTGGTCTCTATCACCGGTTTAATCTGCGTCACACAAGCCTTTCAATCTTAAATCTTTTCTTTGATAACATAGGATGAGCTAGATTGACAGCACTATGAATATAACAAAAGATTCTTTTAACCGCTTCTCACTAAGTGGGACCTGTATTACTTTAGTATCGACTTGGGTTGGCTTAAACATAATTGAGAAAGAATCTTGTATTCTAGGCTAAAAAGGTTGGGTCCCATACCATGTTTGCAAATCATCATCCTCATCTCATACCTTGTTGGAGGGTGAGGTCCCACCATTAATTGGCCTCCAACACCATCAGAAACCAAACCTCCACTTCAGGTCCGGGGCTTACTATAACCGTGGGTCAAAAGAGGGGGCCATATCCTTTGGATTGAAACTTCCATCCTTTCTAAATGATAAAGGGTCGTACCATTTGAACCAAAATTAAATGGTTATTGAGCTAAAGGGTTACCTTGGTTTCCTGTAAATATGATGATATCCTTGTCCATGAGCTTTGAACTATACTATCATAAGATCTAAATAATTGAGCCAAAGGCCACAGTGGCACCAGTATTTTCTCCCATGCAGGCCCCTCAAAATGTTAAGCAATCAACTACTTTTTTTATGGGGTCAGCAAGCACCATGTTACCTATTGGTCTAATTATAGTGCCCAAGAAGTGCAACAACAAATCATGTTGCTTTCGCCTCTCAGAAATATCTAAGCCTCAAGCAACTTTCACTATCATGTATGTGGGTCCAATTCTATATATGCTGCCTAAGTTTTCCATTAATAACAAAATATATGGATGAATAACACCATGTTGTTCATGATTGAAATCCAACAGTCATGCATGAATCTTTCGAAAGGAGAAATATACAGTACAAGAGTGAGTTTAATTAATCAAGTATTACCTCCTTTTGGTCTATAAATATATACATTGGTGTTGCATGTGCTTTGCCAGTTAACCAGGCTGGAAGGTCTAAAGAACATATATACAAAGTACTCACTCTTCTCTTCTCATCAAAGTACCATCCAGCTCATTCTTATGCAATGCCATTAACTGAGATCAAGTACCAACTCAGAAAGGAGAATTTCTTACACTAGATTTGGTGTTCCCAAGCCTTGCTAGTCACTGGGATCATAGCAGGGAGCCAGTCACATAATTGCACTCCGGACCCATTCCAGCAATGGTGGCTCTCTTTGTTCACATGACTCAATTCTCTATTGCACTACGTCCAGTATCCACTAGCTAGTTTCCAAGCTTTGAAGGCACTGAAAACTGCACCAAGTGTGCTCATTAGGCCAGCTAGGAGTGATCTATTATGCTGCTGCCCAACAGCTAAAAGCGATGTTCCAAGACTACCTTGTAACAAGCACACCATTATGGCTTGGGGACACGAAGAATGTGAGTTAGGTTTTAAATTACATTATCAAAACAAAAAAGAAAAATGTTTGGAAGGAATTGCAAAAGAAAAATGAGTTATCTTTGAGAGCAAAGTTGTTATTTAAAAAAAGGTGATTATTCTTTCAGCTATCCCTTGGATAAACTTTATCATGTACACTTATCCAAAATAGTATTTTAGGAATCAAACACTACCTTAGTAGAGAAGTATTTTTTCATCCTTAACTTGGGATGTGACTTTCTATGTGTACGGCTGTAGAAAAATCACTATTTATCAGAGAAGGATTGTCTATAAGCCTTTGCTAGCACTATTTCATTAGAAGAAGTATTCCTTTTTAGAAAGGTTACGATAATTAAACAAGGCCTTTGCTAGCACGTCCCTCAATATCAAGACGATGAATCATGCATGGTGCTACTAACAGATACTAATGTAGATTAATGAAGGAATAACTTGTCTCCAAACCATATTCCTAAAGTTGTATGGCATCAAATCCTTGTTGCATTTACTTAGGTTGACTGCAAAATCTTCTGTTGATCAGAACTATGTCAATAGGATATATTAGTGCCTCCCTATATTTCTCTCAGTATTTTCCCCTTTTGCTTGTTCGTGTGCATGTTGTAAATTCATTAGAGGATTTTCTTTCTTGTACAGTTAAAATCTTAATTTACGCAAAACATAATGGCCAAAATTTAAAATAAATAATTTTTATAATAAAAATTAAATCAAAAAAAAGTGTACCTTGATTTATTAAAATTTCTTGACAAGAAGACCGCATATAAATTGATATAGATATTGGATACGATTACGTTAAATTTCTCTTTGATCAAAAAAAAATTATATATTAAAAAATAACTTTTCAAAATCAATCAATAGAAAATTAACTATTTTTTATTAAATTATAATTATTATTTAAATTAAATAAATGATAAGATCAGTTATATATCCACGTAGGTGGGAAAAGCTAACGCATGGGTGAAAGCGAAGCGTGCCATCAAACTAAAAATTATGAGTACATTGTGTACGAAATGCAGTCCCATCACCTAAGTAGAAAATGTTTCCTTCCGTTCTAACGTTCTTTGCACTCACCGGCCAGTCCATGACCTCCGAGTTAGATGGCATTCCATAGCCAGCCCGGTTAAAACGCACTTTCTGGACACGTTTACACCGTGAGTATATTTTTGTCTCAAACGACGGTGTTCCAGATCGATGAAAGGATAATAATAATAATAATAATAATAATAATAATAATTGTTAAGGATTTTTCTTGAGTCAAATTCGAATCTCATTATTTTCTCTCTTACTCCTACGTTGATTACATATGTAGCTCGTTTTCTGCCAGCCTTCATCTTTCGTCTTCAATAAATTTTTATAATTTTTGATCATCTTGAAGAGCTAAAAATATTTCTTTCCAATAGAGATTGAAGTGAAACCAGCTAACTGTTGTGACTTTCTGATTAACAGAAAAAGAAACGAATATCAGAATCTTTACCTCTAATTTAATGTCAGTGCAGGCTCTTCTTACAAAGTCTTCTTAAAAAGACTGCTGATGCCCACTTCATTTAGAAAAATATTTTAATGGATGAGAGGCAAAATTATCGTTGCATTGATATTCATGCACGTATTAAAAGGTTAGAATCACTTTCGATTTTTGCCCATCAAATGCTGTGCTCGAAAGAAGATAAAATTTTTCCATCTCGGTAGAGCCGAACCATTCTCATACTTCGGTCTTGTTTCAGCAGAGCCAAACCATTCTCATACCTCGGTTTCATCTCAGCGGGAGCAAACCATTCTTACGTCTCAGCCTCGTCTCGGCTAGGCCGAGTCATTCTCATACCTTGGCAGGCCCAAAGTAGCCAACAACCTAACATGACCCTCCGGCCATGTCGGCTCTCGTCATCTCAAAAGGGAAATCAAGCTAGGCACAGCCTATTGCCTATTAATAACCAAATAACAGCATAACCGAATCTCAAAGCTCCGAACTAGCCTCTTCAGCCATCGATCCTTTTAACAAACAAGATCCGAATCTTATCGGTTTCATAACAAACTTGATTTGAATCAGATCCTTATCATTCTGATTCCCCATTTCCCAAGATACGTTCAAGGAATCAGGTGAACAAACCACCAACAGTAAGGCAGTCTATAAATACCTCCTCCTAAACTCTTTCGTGTACGCTCACTCTTTCACTTAGAAAAAACTTCATTAAAGCTTAAGCGGAACCCTGAGCTCCCGAGAGGCCATTCTTGAGGGGCTCTTCTGGTAGAGCTCTTCTGGTAGAGCCTTCTTTTCATACCTGCTTGCTATAAATTTTACTAACTTGGGTATCGAAGGGTCTTCCGCAGAGGACCACCCCGATACTCTCTGCGTGATGACTGTCTTGCAGGTTTCATCCGGACGAGAGATTGGTGTTCAGATTCGGAGTTGAACCGCACCCGAGTTGAAGAACGGATTTCCACAGCAATATTAACCTTCCCTAATTTGTTTATTTTTCCTTATAAATTCTATTCTATTTCTTTCTGATAAAAGTTTGGGTGAAGGTTGGAATGCCCGCCTTCACTCCCAACTTTCATGAAAAAAGACACATACGTTCTGATTGAAGTAACACATAGGATGTAGTATTATTTTAGAACGAGTCAAATCCGATATATCTAAAAACAAAATTTGTGTAAGTACAATAGGCATGGGTTATCTGCTTTCAGCTTCAGAAACCAGAGTGATAGGCCACAGGCGGCTATCTAATCTGCTGCTGAATTGGCTTTTCGGTAGACATGCTGAATTGAACTCTATAAGCATCTTGAAGAGTAATTGGATGTCGTGGATCAAGGGTTGATTGGCAGATGGTTGCATGAGTCTGTTGGAAGCCATCGAATGACAGTAAAAAATTCTCCTTAATAAAAAGACTGCGAGCCTCAAGAATACGAGTGGCATAGGAGACGCCAATCAAAATAGCATAAAATTCAGCAAGAAAATAGAAGAGTCAAGAAAGCCGCATCACTCAAATCCAAATCCATTTTTGGTGCAACTCTTGGGCAGTGAATCTAGTAGCCCAAAATCCGACGTCACTTTCTGATCGACCTCAAGCTATGGGACTGTAGCCCCAAACAAACCAAGCGAGCCAGAGGGAGTGATTGATGTGGAAGGAGGCTTGCCCTGTGCCCTCTTCGTGGCTTTGGATAGGGGAGAAGAACCGGGTCAAAAGACATTCCACATGAGAAGTGGATCTAGTGGAGCCTCATCTTGGATTGGATGGATGATAGCTTCATTGGCAAAGTGGTTGCCAACCCCTCCCTCATCCCTCCTTCCCAACTGATTAATAAACCATGCAGTTCCCTTCCAACTATCCTTCTGGGGTCAAAAGGTGGGATTGGCCAACTGCCACCAGGCCCCACTAGTCTCCCTAACCCACATGCCCTCAGCCTCCCCTCTCCCTTGCCTCACCTATTAAACCTCACGGGCAACCAAAGAACCAGGAAGAGATAGAGCACTCCAGCTTCTCTTCTTTAACTCCTTTACTTGTATAATAAGCCTTTGCTGTTGCTAGTGCTTCATGGCCATGGAGGTGGAAGATGATGTTTTCTTTGCAGACCTAAGCAAGCAGATCTCTCTCCTAATCATGGATGATGATGACAAAGATTTCCCAGTGAAGTGCTCCTCACTTCCAGTCCAGGTGGGTCATCCTGGTTTCTTCTCTGGATCTTTTGGGTTCCCTAACCATGAAAAGAAGCAGCATATATTAGTAGTCCTCTGCAGGCTTAAAAGATTTGTTGTTGTTATATTGATTATATTCCATCTCTTGCCCTGTCTTTCTTAAAAAGATCATGACAGAAGATGTAATGAAATTCTTTGCAGCTGAGTTACCTGTAAATAACTAGAGACTTGAAATTTTAATCAGTGGCCTCATGCTCTTTCTATTTTTCATCTCAATCCCCCCAGATTAGAGATGATTTTTTTTTGAAATTGGTTGGAACATTTGTGGGAATTGGACATGACTCACTACTTCTGTTAAACTAGAACAAGACAAGTACTTCAACGTATTCTAGTAACAAAGTGTTAGATCTACCTTTATGATGCACCTTTTGTTTATATAGGAGTCCGTCCTGGCCTGTACTTGTCCTAATCATCTCAAAGGATCTCCCTGTTTATTCCTCACAGAAGTCTCTAGACCTTTAATATACTCTTTTCTTACTGAGTCCTTAATTTATATTCATCAATACCCAACTCATGAAACAAAAAAAGAAAAAAAAAAAAGGTGTTCTCAAATTGAAAGTTTTGAATGAAACTTAGATGGCGCAAAAGTTAACTTCAATCTAAAACAAGTTTGATTTGCTAAAAGAGGTTTGTACAAAATCTAAGATAGATGAATTTTATGCAAACAATTGTTCAGTCACTTTTCATAATTTCTACTTGCAAAAACTAAAAAAAAATTATAGAAAAAAGAAAGCAATCTTTTATTAAAGAATTGTTTATATAATAATAATAACAAAGCTTCAATTTCAAACTAGTTGGGATAAGCTACATGAATTCTTTTCCTTTCCTCTACTTGGTTTCGAATGCAAAGACTTATAAAAGAATTGCTTATACAATAATAATAATAGAATCTTAATTTCATACTAGTTGGGACCAGCTACATGAATTCTTTTCCTTCCCTCCACTTGGTTTTAAATGCAAAGACTTATAAAAGAATTGCTTATATGCATTCAAATTTTATGACCATTTGTTATAGAGAAAAACAACCAAGCAGCTTTAGCATATCAAATTTATCCCAATAGATGGAATAATAAAAAGTGTGATAAATATATTCTTGCCTACAGGGATTCCCTTATGTGCCTCCAACCATCATGCCACCACCATTCGGGTATGAGATGGCCTACAGAAGAGAGAGCAAGGGGACTGGAGTCTTCATTCCCCAATTGATGATGGCTAGAAGGAAGAACAAGTCTGGAAGATCCAATCCAAATAACACCAACTCTCGCAAGCAGCCTGACAAACCAGGAGTTGCAGTTTGTAATTCCAGCAGCAGCAGCAACAATATGAACTCCAGTAATTACAGTAACTGTGATGTGCTTAAGAGGCATAAGTAGGAAATAGAGAGATCCTTTGCTTATCATCCTAACCTTAATTTCTTCTTGGTTAGTTGATGATGTCAAGGTCTTCTATGGTTACTATGTAAAAATGAAATAAGAATCCTATTCCTTCTGCCAAAGTAATTGAGAAGGCGGCTTGAAATAAGCTTCCCTCTTCTATACAACGTATCTGTTCACCGATGAAGGAAATACAGCAGGGAGTGGAACAAGTAATACTGGATGTATTCACCCTTTTCTATATGGTTATCTCTAGATTATTTGGATTGATTTTGCTGTTGGTTTTAACATGTGTGCTCTCATAGGAAGATCAAACAGCCAAACTAGCGACCGCTTAAAAATTTTCCTTTTATTGCCTGTTCTGAGCATAATGGCACTAGTGATCTTTGTATCATGACAGCTTAGTGGACCATTACAAGACAATGTGCCGTCTATATCAAATGTTAATATCATATGATATATTCTTATATGAGGTGGCTTGGTAGGACATGGACTAATCACATGCAAAAAACAAGTGGAGGAATCTTCAAGGATTTGCTGATATCTTCCAGGGATCTGATACACTATCCTTCAGCTTGTGTTTGACTAAAAGCACGGTTAGAATGTTACATTAATATTTTCATCAAGGACTTATAGTTTTGACTGTAAGGATATCAACCAATTCACATTCACATGTCTATCTAAAATAGCTGGAAAAAAGCCACCATCAAGTATTACTCTTGACAAGAGGATGGGGGTTCGATTCTAATTTAGCCTTCAATGTTTTAGTCCTCTATTCTCTCTCTCATCATGAACTCTTGGTTCTGGAGTTACTCGATTTGCTTAATTAGGAGCCTATGTCACATAGCACTGGGGGGAGGGGGGATGGAGATGAGGGCAGGGAGTGGAGAATTAGGGCTGAGACAACCTTTTTCTTAAAAGAAAAGAAAAATAAGGAAAAAGAAAAGAAAAGCAAACAAAAGTTATTTTTCCTTTTATCACGTTGTCCCTTTTCATTATTTTTTTTTCTTGATAAAAATGTCTGGAGACAATAAGCTAGACAATGAGAGTTGCTCTTTCGAGAACACCCCTAAGCTCATAAATCTTAGGAAAGGTAGAACTCTTAATCTCATATTGCTTGGTCTAACTCACTAACTCTTAAGGATCTACTGACTGGATAATGTGATTGTGAGGCCATTTCTAATTGAAAGCACATTTGATGCATTGATTTCTACTCCTTTGAATAATTGGTAAGTTCAGCGTCTCATACAGTCAAGCCTGGTTTATCATTCTCCCATTAAGCTTTGATTTTATGTTTCACTGAGTATTTTTTTAGCATGATTGGCTCGAGTGTCTGATCCGTCATGATATAATTTTACATCATTACACTATCAATTGGACAACCTGCTGTAACATAAGATGTGCTAATTTTGTATGGACTGCAAGGATCCTACAATCTTAATCCTAAATTTGCCAGCATGAAAGGACAGTAGTGTTGCTATCAGAGGAAAAAGAAGGACTCTAGTCCCAGCAGCCTGGCTCAAAGATGGATATATGACTGTGTTATGTGCCATTTTCCAAGCTTACAGTGTATAGGACAGCTAAACTACTGATCATTCATGGACTTTTTTTCCTTTTTGCATAACTTGGTGTTAGATAAACACATTAAATGTAGTAAACAAGTTAGTTGTGATCAAGACATCTAGCTATCACTCTTTGCTTGGAACTAGACTCAGGATTGGTGAAGTTAACAGCAAGGATGAGACAGGCAATCCATGAATCACAGTGAGTTAACCATTTGAGTCAAAATTTTGATGCTTAAAATTTCAGGACTTAGCAAAGATCCATAATAAGATGGCGCCAAAAGATTATAAGTGATCAAATAATCAACTCATGACTCCAAGCCCACTTGTACTGTCGGTCAACTGTTGTCCTGTGGGGATGTCTTCAGGGATGATAGGGACCATATGTTGTCCGTACTTAAGATGAGTAGGACATGGAAGAACCTGGCTGGGACCAAAGCTACCAACATGCACCTGATAGATGATCATTTGTTGATCATTGTCGGTCCCTGCTAGATGGGTTTAAAGGTTGTAAGGTTTGATCTGGTTTGATTGTAGCATCCAAGCTCCAGCTTAATCCTTAGTACTGTGACATCAACCTATGGTTGGTGGGCCACTTGCTCCACATGAGTGTGAACATGGCCGGAGATGTGGTCCTCCATGCCATCAAAATCCATAGAAGGATGCTTCAAGCCTTCAATGACCGAACCATAATATGGTGTTGACCATATCAATCTCCAGGCCTAAAATCCAAAGTAAATGCTAGGAACTAATTATTAGAGTTCAAATTTGAATTAGGACAATTCATTGTAAACAACTACATAGATTTGCTATAAAAGAATTCACAATCTCCTGAATTCTTCTTGAAACTTTCAGAGATATCTAAAAATGAGACTTCAAGGATAACCATGCAAAAAACATAAGATGGTGCCACTTTCATGCACTAGGAGAGCTCTTATAAGGACCATCATCTATTGTCAAAGTAGAGGATTTGTCTGGTGTTGGTGTTCTTGTATCTTAGTTCTTGGCAAATTAGTGAATTGCCACAGAGAGATTGACATTGGAGATAGTTTTTACATGAAACTTTCTGGAAGTAATAAATATCTGCAACCCAAATCTCTAATGATGTTACAAATAATTTTTAAATTTGAAAAAAAAGAAAAGAGTCTCACTGTCCATGTTATTCAGTTATAGTTCATTTTTCTTCTTGGGTTCTTTAAAAAAGAAAAAAAAAAAGGAAAAGAAAAAGAGAAAAACAATAACAAACAGTTGTCTCCAATTGCTATTATTTGTTCTGCCGGCCATGTAGTCTTTTATTCTTTTTTTTTTAAAAAAAAATAAAGGGGTTAATCCCTGCTTTTCTAAAAGTCCTCTCTCTCTCTCTCTCTCTGAGATTAGGAGAGTTCTTGGGACCCTTATGCTCACACTAACATTGAGGGTGAATCTAACCAAAATTAAATTCTCAATCTTTTGCTCCAGTGGCAAGAGATGATCTGATCCAGATTAAAGTTCCATGGTCTTGTTATATCCTATATACTGCCATACTCATTATTAAAAAGAAAAAAAAGAAAAGAGAACACTGAACAATCAATCGCACCTTTGATTTCATCTTGATCATTCAACACCACAGAAACAACTACACTGGCAAAAGCCTTTTTCTGAAGTCACTTGAATACGAGTGTCAAGAGTATCATGACCTTATCATGAGCAAATCACAGGTATTTCATCTCGGATTTAACCAAATGATGTTACAAATTATAAATTATTCTTGCGTGTGCTCTATCAGAGTTCTGCCACAAATTTATCAACACTTCTGGAGTCAGCAAACCAGATGCGTGTATAATGTTTGAGGTGACGCAGGCTACGTGATCCTTCTACCTTTGTGCAGTGAGCATCTCTTCCTTCCTGGTACTGGTGGCTTCATACAAATAGAACCATCATTTAAAGTAACACCACATGCAGATGATGATCTGCTCATCATTCTAGAGCTTTCAATGCTTATCATTAGTCCAGGTGATGTGACCCTCCTTCCTTGGTGCTCTTCACATCTTTTCCTTCTTGAAACTGGCTTCCTCTGACAAACACGACCATCACCAGTGACCACTCCACATACATCATAATGCTCATTAGGTTTACATTCCTTTTTTCTCCATGGATCTTCACTTGTTAATAATTTGGTCCCAGTAATTTTCTGTCCTTTATGGTGCTCACACCTTTTTCGCCCTGAAACTGGTTTGTTCCTGCAGACAGACCCATCACCACAGACCACTCCACAGATGTTATATTGCTCATCAAGGTCGTAGTCCTCTTGAACTTGCTGAGATTGGATTTTACCATCAGATGATATGTGGAGACGAGGTTCAAGAATCCTTCTACCTTTGTGTAATTCACACCTCTTTCTTCCGTGAACTACGAGCTTGGAACAAACATAACCATCTTCTAAGACAAAACCACACACACATGAGTTCCCTGGTGTTGTTTGGCCTTCTCTGCTGGTTACATTGTCAATGCCAGTGATCCTCTTTCCTTTATGTTCTTCACACCTTTTCCTTCCTTCAACTGGTTTCTTCCTACAAACTAGTCCCCCACCAGTGGCCACTCCACAGATATTATGATCCCTGGAAATGTTGTCACCCTTTTGAATTAATCGAGGGTGGAAAGCAACAAGCTTGAACACTTTGGGGAGAAAACCTTTCCTATCATCAGGTGATCTCACTTCATCAAGTGGCACACTTCCGTTGATCTTGATCCCTACTTTCTTGTCAGATACAATCTGCTTCCACTGCTGTAGCTTCCTATAGGCAGATGAAATTGAGCTGGGGACTGCATTATCTAACTTTAAGAGGATCTCTTCACGGCGACAAGCACCATTTCCACGTCTATTCCAGGCATAGTCAAAGACTTCAAGCAGCCTGGCCTCTATCTTCTCAGCTTCCTTTTTGCTAATCATCTATCAAATCCAACAATATCTGGTTAGTGCTTAGAAGGTAATAAAACATGAGCAAAAATAAAGGAGAGGCTTAAAATTTTCAAAGGTGCTTTATAAATGTCAGCACAAGTCCTATGAAGAATGGAAAACACATGCTTGACACTGGATTTGTTCATAATCAATGATTATTTCACATTTCTTATCAGTATTTTTCTCAGATCTGTTATTTTGTTTACCAGAATGTTACCTTAGAATTTTTACATACATTTGATGATGACAATTTTATTATTAGGAAATGTGTCATCATCATTATCCCATCGTTATACCCTAGGTCCAAGATTATCTCATAGAATCTTCAAATGCTGTAAAAAATTTCAAAACAAGTTGCATGGTCGATAACATATGGAATGCATTCTGTTGCATGCTCATTGAAGTGCTGCAAGATGGTTTTCACGCTTCCTTACCTAAAATATTGGAATGCCATAGTTCCATGTATCACTTTTAATACTTTCCATTGTGATATCCAAGATTCATAGATCGTCTAAAGTATTAAGAAAAGAGAGGGAAGCATAGAAACAAAAACACCTTACCGGAACCCATCTGAACATGATGGGGTATCCCCTTGAGAAAATCTCTTTGAACAGTCCAGGACCGCTCTGAGGAAAGGGAAATTCATTTTTATCTGCATAAGTAATCCAATTTTTATGGTTCAAATGGGCTCCTGCACGGCCGTATTGTTGGAGCCTTGTTCTAACATTATCAGCCTGCCCAAGGTACACAACAATAACATCCTCTGAAGCATGCCTGCGAGTCCTATGACCTTCACCTCCAGTATTTGAACTTATGCCCAGCTCATAGAGACCAGGGCATGAACTATCTATAGGAATATTATGAATCCTGTACCTTTCTACTCCATCTTTTCCCAAGCAGTAGTCCTCCCAATCAGTTGATCCAATAAGAACCTAAACAGATAGACAAAAAGAAATTAACAACTTACTTAAAAATGTGAAAAATATGATCAACAGAAGGCAATGTTTTATATACACATAAATGTATGTGTGTGAGAACATGACTCCACGATGCATATTGAAAGAGTGTAAGCTCTCAACATTATTTTGGAATACCAATGTGTCACTTGTAATCAGGTTTGAAATTATCATCCATTGAGCAATTGTTGGTCAATGCAAAGAGTCATATTGCTGTTAGGGAACGCGGAATACCCCCAAGATCACGGCTATAGTGTATATGAGTAATACAAAAAAAACTTTTACTGTTCTAATCTTTGAGTACAAGATCATACCTTCAGATTTGAACTTTTGATCACTTTGATTCGATTGCTCGACCTCAACCTTTAGCCTTCCGCCGTATTCCCGAAAATACCTTCCTTCTCTCACAAGATGGTGGGATCTCTTGGCCGTCCTAGGGTTTCTTATTTTTCTTTCTCAAAAAAACGTTCTCCCTAGCAACCAACTAAGAGGGTATTTATAGGGCTACAACAGGAACCTATACGCAAATATGAAAAGGACTTCCCACGTAATTAAATCTCCCAATCCTACCCCGGGTTAGGATTCAATTACGTA
>UESW01003967.1:1693249-1719390 GCA_900491605.1 Calamus simplicifolius | reverse complement strand
CTTGAGCATGGCCCGTTGGATGGGACGTCCCTTTGTCCTGGGTTTCAATGGGCCATAGGAACCAGGAGCGTGATCCGTTGCAACGGTGGATGTCAATTAGAGAAAGAATTTATTTAGGGAAAAGTCTTGCTGCATCACCTTGCAGCAAAGCACATATTGGCCTTGATGATTGACGCGCATAGTATGCACGCACATGTCAAGAATAAAATTATCATTTTCTATTTTGGTATGAACATGCTCATGCGGTGCACCCCAATCATCGAGCATGGTGCAGTTGTAAGACTTTTCCATTTATTTAGATGGACCCCTAGGCTACCTGTCGGTTTACCTATCAAACTCTGCAAAAGGATCAATTTAAAGAAAAATTAATATGAATGGCCTCATTGATGTATGAATCATAGTTACCGATTGCAAATGATCAATCCAATCAGTAAATCAATGAGCTAGATCTTGATCGATCTAATTTTTTAATTAGATCAATTTTATAATTAATTTGATTGATCAAAACCGAATGAATTGATTGATTTTTTTTTTCTATTAACCTAATAATCTGATATGAATCGAGGCCAATTTCTTTTACCTTTTTAAGATTATCTATTAATTAATATAATATAAATGTCACTATTACTTTTTAGTAGCTTTTTAATTAATCTTTTAGGCTCAAATCCCTCTCTTTCTCTTATCTAAATATCCAACCCGTATGTCTCTCTCCTCATTCTTTTCATAACATATCTAAAGAATTTTAAGTATTATTTTAAAAAATTTAAATATCATGTGAATATTATATTTTATTATAATTTAAATAATTTAATTTTAAGAATTTAAATATGAAGCTATTAAATTTATTGAAATTTATAGGAATTATCTTTATTTATTGTTATAGATCATAATTTTAAATTGTATTTGTATTTTAATTATTTTATGGTTTGAGATCATTGATTTGCTAGTTGAGCCATTGAATCGTAACCCTATTCTCTCAATCAAGCCGATATTTGATCTAGTTCTCATGTAAATCATCCCCTAACTTTCTCCTATAATTATAAAAAATACTAGTAGCTTTAAGTCTAGAAACAAATTTCAAAAGGATATGAAAAAGCGAAGAGCCTAAAACCGTCAGCCATCCTCGTTTCCCCTATGAGACATATATATCAAACACAGCCACTGAGTCTAAAATTCGTGTCTAGCATCAAGAAATCAATACTTTGTTTAAAAAATGATGCTAACCAATACACGCGCACACACCCACACTTTGATGGAGTTTTTTTGTCCATTTATTTTAAAAAATCCTTTTGTCCCTTTTCAATTGCCAAAAATGGCTAATATTAAAGGTATTCCTGCCTATTAAAAAAAAGCCTATTTGCACTTTCCAATAATCAGAAACCATAAGTTTTTAAGATTAATTGGGATTTTTAAAGGCTCTTCGTATCCTCACCTTTCTCTCTTATCCCATACTAAATTTTAAGCTCTCTTTTGAGCCCTCTTAAATTCCTGAAAGCTCTCTTAAATTCTCTTAGGTAGTGTTTGATAGAAAAAATATTATCCATGGATAAGTGTACGGGATAGAGTTTGTCCTCTAGCTATCTCTAGGGATATCCCTTAGCTATCCCATTGATCATATCAAATGCAAAAAAGGTAAATCCATAGAATAACTTTTTTTACTCTTATTTGAAGGGATAACCAGTTATTCCTGCATTCTCTAGGGAATAAATTGAAGGGATATCCCATGGTTAACTATGGTTAACCATGGATTATCCCTTTGGTTAACTTTATTCCTAGCTATCCCTTATAGTTATGACTTTTGGGGATAAGAGGGGATATCCCTTCTTATCCCCTATTTCAAACACTACATTAATCTCTCTATAAATTATCCTAATCTTTCCTACAAGCTTTCCTAATTTCTTCGTAAGCTATCTAATCTCTATAATGCTTGGTGCTAATATCTATTGCCCCATTCCATGAGATCTTCGAGTTGACATCGATATAGAGGAGTTTCCTATTATAGGATCGATCTTGGCATATCATAGTCACATTCTAGAACTAATATCATCGACTATAATACTATCACTAGTGCTTGTATCTCGAACATCAGAACCAAGATTAGACTTAGGACCTTTGATGTCTGAAAGCACTCATCATTAAAAAGATCATGATAAGGGAATCGAAGCTATATATACAACTGCAAGAAGGATTGAAAAAAATATAAAAATGCTAATAATTCCATTCAAGCCCAACTTAAATATGATGTAGAGAGTGAGGTATTGATATTTTTTATTCCCAAAAGGTAACTAAAAAATAATTGTCAAAATAATTGTAGGTATTAAAATATATTTTTTCTTTTTCTAAAAATACATGTTTTGAAAATATATAAAACCGCCTTAAATCCCATGAATAAAAAAATATCGAAATACTACTAAATTTATTTCTTCTAAATAAATTTTTGAATATAAATAAAATTTGATTTCTTTTTTTTTTATGGTAAGATAGCGTTTACCTTCGATATGGAAAGCCCTAATTTTGGATTATCTTATATTTATGTTATCACATATTTTATTGATCGTGACTAGATTATGTGAAGATAAATTATTAGTTTTAAATTATTTGAATTTCTACATAATGCCATCAACATCTCTAGTCAATCATGCATGCAATATGTGAATATCAAATGCAGGATAATTTTTTTAATTAGTTTAAATAATGCTGCTAATAATGTGACTATTAATTTATATGAACAGTACTTGTGTCTTATCTTGGATAAGAAATTATTTCATATAAAATGTGCATGTTACATCTTAAATTTAGTTGCATAAGATATAAATATTATTGAGACATATATGAGTAAAATTAGAAATACCATTAAATATATAATATTCTCAGGAGCTAGAAATAAGATTTTAAAAATTTGAGTATTGCACATAGTAAAAAATCTAAATAAATTTTATTAGCTATAAAACATAAATAAAATTTTATATATTTTAATATTACAATCGTATTTTGAATACAAAGATAATATTACTAGTTTTTATAATGATCGCTTTTTATATTATTATATAATTTTTAAATTATTTTATATTACTATTAATATTTTATCAAGTACTTATTATTCCATCTCTCTTTTAGTTTTGTGGCACGTCTATAATATTACCAACTATTTTACAACTTAAAAGAGTGCATAATGTTTTGAAAATATAATTGAACTAGTGGAAATTTTGAAATTTCATACTTTTATTATTTAGCTTTAAGTATAGATTCTAGATTTAAATTAGATGATATATTAATAATATTATAAGAAATTTATAAGAATATGATGCATGATATTGGTAAATTAAAAATAAAATTATTAAATTATTAAATGAAATATAATATTACATGACTAAAAATATAATAAAGTTATAAGGTCCTTTACTTCATGGTTGGCGTGGTAGTAATGGTAGGGGTAATATTGATAAGATATGTAATTTTATTGAGAAAAAATCAGCATGTATAACTTCAACTTCCAATAAATTATTTTTATTTAAGTAATGATTTTATTAATTTCCTAACTCAAGTAATGAATACAATAAAATAATTATCTTATGCTTGTCATGTAGCTCATGATCTATATTGGAATATGCTTTTAGCGCATGAGATTAGCACTTAATAGTAGGAGTAAATTGAAATCTGTCATGGTAGAGATATTGCTCTCCATAAAAGAGTGGTATGATGTAAAGAAAGGGATGTAAGACCAAATGAAAGATAAAGATAGAATTTTTTTTCTAAATGAATAAAAGAATAGAAAATTACAAACAAAGGATGGTGCAACCATGCATCATGGTCCTAGAAACCAGACGAGAGGAGTGTCTATACCAACCGTAAGTCATGGTCCCAAAAACCATCATGGTCATACCAACCGTAAGTCCCAAAAAATACTCATAATTATTTAATTTAATTTAATTTTCTCAAAAATAATTTTAAAAATTAAAAAAAAATAATATAAATAAAAATTACTTGGTAGGTCGGCCTGTCAAGCCCGATAGCTTGAGGTTGAGGCCGTGGTGGGCAAAAGATGAACATTAAGGTAGTGTTTGAAATAGGGGATAAGATGGGATATCCCCTATTATTCCCAAAAGCCATAGCTATAAGGGATAGCTGGGAATAAAGTTAACCAAAGGGATAATCCATGGTTAACCATGGTTAATCATGGGATATCCCCTTAATTTATTCCCTAGAGAATGCAGGAATTACTGGTTATCCCTTCAAATAAAAGTAAAAAAAAGTTATCCCATGGATTTACCTTTTTGTATTTGATATGATCAATGGGATAGTCAAGGAATATCCCTAGGGATAACCAGAGGATAAACTCTATCCCATACACGTATCCATGGATAATATTTTTTCTATCAAACACTACCTAAGACTTCTTAAATTATTAAAAAGAAGAAGAAAAGAACCAAACAACACACCAATAAGATGGCATGGTCACGACGGTAAGCCACTTGTCTAGCTATAAGCAAAGATATCGCATAGCCTAAAGGTACATATATTTAAAATTTTATTTTAAAATATTTTTATATTAACATGGTGGGAGTAGGCTAACACCATGGGCCTCTAGTTCACGTTAAATTGCTCTTTAGCTTTGGTGTGCCATATTGATAAAAAAATGATTTTGTGCATCGCTCTCGATGTATTGGGCGCGGCTATTAGTTGCACGTCCGTGTGAATGAGCATGCCACGATCTATTGGGTCATGGTACATTTCGTATGCATGTCTGTATGGGTGCGCGGTCAATGAGATTATCTGATATGCGCTTTCTGCATTAAAGATGGTGAAAGACTTTTCCCATGGTTGATACGGCTTGTTTGGTACCTCTAATTTGGAATCATCCCTTCACAACATGGTTAACTTTGAATAAGTGGAGCACATCTTTTAGTCTAATTAAGATGATCTATATATATATATATATATATATATGCACTTGTATATATAAATGAAATAACTTTTAAAGCAGAAAGGAAGCATTAATATATAAGGCCTTTAGAATATGAGGGATAATGTTTTCGTCATCCCTAAGCACTCTTTTAAGTTACTAAAAATTTATAAAAGAATTTTTTCATTTAAGTTTATTAACTCTATTTTTATAAAAAAATTTATCTTTTTTTAAACTACATTTGAAATCAATTAATTATTTTTTAATTTATTTATTTTTATCTAGTACATATTTTTATATATTTTATGCTTCTTTGCATTTTAGACATTGGGAGCAATGTATTAAAAAATTTATAATTTTAAAGTTTAAATTTGATGATATTAAATTAAAAAATAATTTTACATTTTATATCTTTAAATTTAAAGTTTAAGATATACTTTTCGTTCTTAAACTTTCACTTAAAAAAATAGTCTTTAAATTTTTAGTTCTCATGTGATGCATCAACTATTTTGTGAATTTTGATTGAGCTAATGTAACTTAACATCTAAAATACAACATAAACTACATTGTAACAGGTTTTGAGCAAAATTTAAGAATTAAAAGTATATTTTGCTAAATTTAAATAACATTGGTATCCTGTCGGTCATATACTAGATGTAATCCGTAGGGAGGAGAGCGAAAAAGAAATCTATGCTGATTTTTTCGAAAATTTAACATCCACTCATTAGGTTGTATCGCAGGATAATTGGCAAATGACAGTTGGCAATTAATTTAAAGAGACATTGCATCGTATGAAGCCTACGCTTAATTATGATCAAAGCGATCATGCCTTAGATAATCGCTTCGAAAAGTTTAAAACTTCTGATAAATTGAACCTTAAAAAAAAATTTATCATTAAAAAATTTAAAAATATGATATATTTATAAATAAAAATTTTAATTATTTTAAAAAAAATCTAGTATAATCAGAAATATATCAACGTCTGATATCAAAAATTAAACACCAGATTTCTTCAAGCCAATAAAATCTTATAAATGGAAAAAGCCTCTAAAATTAGAAAATTCTAGTAGAGTAGTGATCAGGCGATGGTGGCCGGCGGCGGCGATATCTACAGCCTACCTGAGGCGTGCATCTCCCACGTGCTCTCACTGACGTCGCCGGTCGAGCCGTGCCGTTCGTCGGCGGTCTCCACCACCTTCTGCTCCGCCGCGGCGTCCGACGTTGTGTGGAAGCGCTTCCTGCCGCCGGCCGATTACCAGTCGATCCTCTCACGGGCCGTTCATCCGGTGGACTACTCGTCCAAGAGGGAGCTTTTCTTCCGCCTGATCTGCGACCCCATCCTCATCGACGGCGGCAACAGGGAACTCTATTACCATTACTGCCACTCCCTTCTCCTCTTTCTTTGTCCCTTTTCGATTCTTAATCCCAAATACAGGTGTTGTTTTCGTTTTGTTTTTACCCTTGGTAGCATTTTCCGGATTACAGAAAAGAAAAGAAAAGAAAGAAAAAAATTGTTCTGGTTTAATAGAAAAAATGATGCCCAGATCATTCTCTTATAGGAAAAAATTTGGAATAATGGGTAAAATAACCGGTGCAATGCGCCGGACGCCTCGAGTATATATGTTACGAGAAGAGGAGCAAACGAGAAGAGATTGTTGACTTTTGACCATTAAAAAAAGAAAAAATTTAAAAAATAAAAAGGGAAAATTAAAGGTGCGTGGGACGTTGGAGATGTTGCGGAGCGTTCTGCATGCATTAAATTCTTTTATTGCGCTAACGTTCCGATTTAAACGGTAACAAAGCCTAACGAATAAAAAATATATATATATATATATATAGGCTAAGAAAAAAAAAATATAAAGGTAGAAAACAAAAATCTAAATCCTAAAAGATCTATTCGATTGTTGAAGATCATGTTGCTGAAGTTCTGGGATTTTAGAATCCGTAGGAAGTAGTCTATCTCAACAAGGAATCTATCTTAAAGTCTGATTTTGGAATATGTAGGAAGTAGTCTATCTCATCAAGGAATCTATCTTAATGTCTGTCTCAACAAAGAAGTCTGTTTTGGAGTTGAGAATCTATCTCAACAATGAAGTCTGTCTCAACAAGCTATTTGTGGTAAAAAATTTATTTATCCTTTTTATTATTATATTTTTTATTTAGGCATCTGAAGTATTATTGGGTTTGCACCTTCACCCGATCATTACCTTAGGACAAATCGCCAACAACCCACATGAGGGGGTGAAAAATTATCCTTAGGGCAGTGTCTAACACGCCTCGACAAGTTTGATTCCTTTTAAGTTTAATTTAGATTTTGAATTTAATTTTTAGATTAATTATTCTAGCATTTTCTAAAAAGGTTTTTTTAAAATTCAAAACAATTTTTCTAATAGCTAAGGATAAGTTTTCCTATCATTAGAAATTGCTAGATTTTATTATAAGTAATTTCATTAAAAAAAGGAGTTTTGAATTTAAAATTTAAAATTCAAAATTCAAATTTGAAATTCAAATTTTGAAAAAAAAAATTGAAACTCAAATTCAAAATTGACTTATTTGAGTTAATTTTTGCTTAGCGGTTTTATTATAATTGTAAGTAGTTTTTAGATTTAATTCTTTTGAATTTAAATTTAAATCTAGAAATATCTAAAAAAAATTATTAATTTAAAAAAAATTAAATACTTTTGGTTGTGCATAACGAATTAAGAAACCAACCTTTTCAAAATGGGTTCTAATGACAATTAAATCTAAAAAATTCAATGGATTATTCTTTAGGAGGTGGCAAAGTCAAGTAAAATAATGGCTTACCACTTTAGGTTTATTTTATGCCATAGAATCACCAGATCCTAAGTCTAACACTCAACAAGGTTCTTTTAGTATAGTTGATACCTCATCTTCATCAAAAACACCCAAGAAATAAATTTTCATTATAGACATATAATTTTAAGTGCCCTATCTGATAATTTGTATGATGTCTACCTTCCTACTAAAACTGCTAAGGAACTATGGGATAGATTCATTATCTTAAAATTTAGAAAGTACATAATGGTAGATTCTAAACCCATTAGTAATCAAATTCATGAATTCTAAGATTTTCTTAGAAAGTCAGAATTGATCGATTGTAGTTTTTCTGAAAACTATAAGGTCCAAGCCTTAGTAGATGCCCTTCCATCATCTTGGTCATCCTTTGCTTGAGAGCTAAGTCATAAGCAAGGTAGCTTGACCCTAACAGAAGTGATTAATTCTATTAGGATTGAAGAAGAACACCTGCTTAAGCTCAATCAAAATCAAAAGACCGACCTTGGACCTAAAATCCATCTGACCGAGTCAAATCCAACTCCAAATCAATTCAAACCTAAGGGAAAGAATTTTAAGAAAAGAAATTCTAATCTAGATCCAACCAATCATACAAACCTCCTCAGAACCGATCAAATCAGAACCGACCGAATCAGAAGTCAAAAAATTATAAAGGCACGTTCTGCTTTGTGTGCGGAAGGACAAATCATATGGCGAAGGACTGTACCACCAAAAGACTGAACCATTGAAGAAATCATCTAAACCACAAGTTAACGTGGTTGAGAGTGGTGCTGAGCCTTCTTTCAGGTTGGTAAATTCAAAATTCTTAATTAACTCAACCCAATCTTCTTGTAATTGGTGGCTTGATTCAGGAGCTAATGTTCATGTTTGTTTTAATTGCTCCTGGTTCTCCACCTTTCAGGAATCAAGTGGAGAAGGTGTGACACTTGGGAATAACTCTTCAGCACAAGTGCTTGGGAAAGGTCAAGTGGATCTAAAAATGACATCTGGGAAGATCCTAGTCCTTCATGAAGTGCTGTTAGTTCATAGTGTTAGAAAAAATTTGATTAGTGGATTTCTTATTATATCTAGAGGATATAAAATTGTTCTAGAGTCAAATAAAGTTGTAAGTACTCGTAATAATAAGTTTGTTGGTAAAGGTTTTATATGTGAAGGTCTTTTTAAATTAAATGTATCCTCTAAGTTATCTAATAAAAGTTCTTTTCTTTTTAATGTTGAATCTTCAAATGTTTGGCATAGTAGACTTGGTCATGTGAATTTTGATCGTATTCATTACATGACAAATCTTAATCTAATTCCTAATGTTCATGTTGATAGAAAGTTTAAATGTGAGATTTGTATTCAAACTAAGATGCCTAGAAAACCTTTTAAATCAATAAATAGGAGTTCAACGCTTCTTGAATTAGTCCATAGTGATGTATGTGACTCTACTAAATTTTCTACACGGGGAGGAAGTCATTACTTTGTAACATTCATAGATGACTTCTCTCGTTATTGTTACATATATTTGATAAAATCTAAGGATGAAGTATTAAATAAGTTTAAGATTTATAAGGTAGAAGCTGAAACCCAAACTGAGAAAAAGCTTAAGAAATTTAGGACAGATCGCGGTGGTGAATATACCTCAAATAAAATGACTCTATTTTATCAAGAATATGGGATTATTCATGAAGTTATACCACCATACTCTCCTCAGTCTAATGGTGTAGCTGAACGAAAAAATCGTACGTTAATGGATATGGTTAATTCAATGTTAATAAGTTTAGGTGTACTCGAGAACTTGTGGGGGGAAGCTCTTTTAGCTGCATGTTATATTTTAAATAGGATACCCTTTAAGGATAGTCCTAAAACACCTTTTGAGCTTTGGAAAGGTAGAACACCCAGGCTAGATTATCTTAAAGTGTGGGGATGTTTAGCTAAGGTAGGAATACCTGAACCTAAGAGAGAAAAATAGGACTTAAAACCGTAGATGCTATCTTTATAGGTTATTCCTTAGATAGCAGTACAAATAGGTTCCTAGTGATAAACTCTGATATAAGTGGCATCTCAAATAATACTCTTATCGAATCAAGAGATGCTACTTATTTGAAAATGTTTTTCCTTTCAAGAATCAAGTACCAAATCAACTCTCTTCTAATCATTACTTGGTTCATGATTCTTTTAAAGTTGGGTCTTCTAATGAGTCAAAGAAAAGGAAAAGATCTAATCATTAAGGTGAACCTTCTGAACTTAAGAAAAGTTCAAGGATAAGGAAAAAAAAGACCTTGGTGAAGGTTTCTTTACTTTCTTAGTCGAAGGCGAACCTTCTTCTTTTTAGAGGCGATGTCTTCTCCTGATGCTCCTTTCACTACAAGAGAAGAACAGAATAGCGACGAAAACTTAGCAATGGATCTACATTCGTAGCAAATAGCTTCAGAATAGCGATGAATCAGCAAGTAAAATAATAAAAAATTATTATTTTAGCGGCGGACAGTTTTCGTCGCTACAAAAAAATTTTAGCGTCAAATTAGCGAGAGAAAATTTTCATCGCCAATAATAGCGACGGAATGTAGCGATGAATCTCCATTCGTAGCAAATAGCTTCGGATCAGCGACACGGATCAGTGAGTGAAAATAATAAAAAATATTATTTTAGCGATGAACAATTTCCGTCGCTAACAAAATATTTTAGCATCAAATTAGCGACGAAATATATCCGTGGCTAAACTTCGCGACAGATTTTTTCCATCGCTATTTGTTAGATCAAATTTTAGATCAATTTTTTATCTCTTCTAGCGATGGAAATTTCTGTTGCTATTTTAGCGACGGAAATATTCCGTCGCTATAATTTTTTAAACTCTTATTTCAAAATAGTAGCGATGGAAATGTTTTTTAAAAACTAGAACAGTAGCGACGGAAATTTACCGTTGCTACGTTTACATTTTTTTTTTAAAAACCTGTTTTGTTTTGAACAGTAGCGACGGAAAATGTTTTCCGTCACTACGGTTTTTTTTAAATTGCGTTTTGAACAGTAGCGATGGAAAACGTTTTCATCGCTACGGTTTTTTTTCAAGCTATTTTGAACAGTAGCGACGGAAAACGTTTTCCGTCGCTATGGTTTTTTTTTAACTGCGTTTTGAACAGTAGCAACGGAAAACGTTTTCCGTCACTACGGTTTTTTTACTTGTGTTGAACCGTAGCGAAGGAAAATGTTTTCCGTCGCTACGGTTTTTTTTACCTATGTTGAACAGTAGCGACGAAAAACATTTTCCGTCGCTACAGTTTTTTTACTCGTTCCGCCCGATCCGTAAGTTTTCTTCTTTTTTTTTTTCTTTCTACCCGCGCATCCAGCAACTCTTTCCGCGCAAGGCTAGGGTTTTTTTCGTTCTTTCTCCTCAAACTGCCCTTCCCACCCAGCCCCATTCTCCGCCTCTCTTCCAATCCATTGCGCTCATCTCTCCAATTCTTCTCTTCTCCGCCATGTATCACACCGCCGTCATCCTCACCTCCAAAGCTCGGTGAATAGATCGAATCGGCGACTCGTCTCTCTCCTTGCTGAAACCCTCAACCCTCGTAGAAGGGTTGAACCTTCTTCCTTCGGTCCGATCACCGATTCAAGGTTGGTAAAATTCATTCTCATCTTCTTCTATTTTCTATTGGCTTGGTTCTTTGTGTTGTAGAAATCTTGGCTTTCCAGTGTTTGTAGAAATGCCTAAAAAAAAGGCACGTTCCGGGTCTGGTGTTGTGGCACCCCCATCCTTTTCCTCGTGTCATATGATTCTCCTTTTCTCCTCCAGATGGCATGAGGGCACCGGGATCCAAGGCTCACCGCTGACCGACGAGAGCAGGTAATGCAAGACAAAACAATCCCTTCCCAAGCTTCTAATTTATATTCGCGATTCTGTTAATTATGGTATCAACCCAAGACAAACAAGGTAATGCAAGATAAAACAATCCCTTTTCCAATACTTTTATGATGTTCGTGCTATGTCCCTATATCTTCTATTGTTTCAATATTTAGTACAGGGGAAAAAGATTACTATCTCTTTATATACGTGAGTGTAATTTAATTTCATCAAATTTCTAGGTACATCTGAGGTCATATGTTAAATGACTAGATAGAATCAAGGCGAAAGAATTATAATGAAGCTGGATTTCAGTTTTCAACTGATAAAGTAGTATTTGTGGATGAGAATAGGAGTGTGTCGATGCAGCTTTCCTTTCAGCTAAGGTGTGACTCTTAGTAGTTTTGATTCTTTGACAAGATAGAATCAAAGTGAAAGTGTTCTAACAAAGCTGGCCGTCAATTTTCTAAAAGTTTTTTCTTTTTTCCTTTTTGATTTGAATTGGAGAGTGTTGATGCAGTTTTGCTGTCTGCTAGGGTGTGAGTGTCACTCTTTAGTTTTCATCTTTCGGAGCCAGAAAGGGAAGAGTAGCAGCACCAGTGATTGCAGAAGGATTTCGCCACCTCTCTGATCCTTGGTATGATTTTTTTTTCCTTTTCTGGATCTTATTTACTTTTGATTCCTTCTCTTTACTTTCTTTTATTGTTATTTTTTTATTGCTCTATTTTGTTAAGATTTTTTTTAAATAGGTTGGATGGTGGAGTTGATAGTTGATTTCATAAGCTAGTCGGTTGATTTTTGTTTCTTTATTTATTTGTTGGAAATTTGGATTTGGAACAAGTTGTGCTACCATTCCAATTAGTCGTTATATATGTAAATATTAACTATTTCATATTTAGGAAAACTTAGTTTAAAATACTAATCTATATATGTTCACTGTTTCAGTTCTCATTATATATAAAAAATGAGACTGAATCGTCAGTGGATGTATAAACGGTTGAAAGATGGCCTTCTGAATCCAGAGTTCATGACTGGTATGAGACAATTCATAGAATTTGCATGTAGTCATCCAGAAATGATGGATAATGATAGGATAAGGTGTCCATGTAACCATCACAAGTGTCAGAATCGCATGTTTCATAAAGTGAATACAGTTAAGTTGCATATGTATAGAAATGGTTTTGTACTGGATTATTATTATTGGACTTTACATGGGGAACAATCTGTTGGGGTTAACTTGAATTACAATGTCAATGATATGAATGAAGGTTCTGCTGTAATTGATCATGCAGAATCATCCAATCGGTACCATTCCATGGTTATGGATGCAGCTGGTCATGCATTAAATCCAACTTACATGGAAGAAACACTGAATCCAGAGGCCCATAAGTTTTATAATATGCTTAGGGCTACAGATGAGGATTTATACCCTGGATGTAGAAGTCATTCATAGTTATTGTTTGTTGCTCAATTGATGCATATGAAGTCAGAACACCATATGTCTGAACATAATTTTGATGACATGGTTCGATTAATGAAAGAGATTACTCCTGAAGGAAGTTTGATTCCTGAAAACTTTTATAGAACAAAGCACTTAGTAGAAGGAATGGGTCTTCCAGTTGAAAAGATTGACTGTTGTAAAAATGGATGCATGATATACTGGGGTGAAAATAGAATGTTGATTACCTGTAAGTTTTGTGGTCATCTTCGGTACAAGAGGCAACGTCGAGGTAGCAAATCAGTGATTCCTGATAAAAAGATGTACTACTTTCCTCTCACTCATAGATTGCAAAGATTGTTTGCTTCGAATGCTACAGTAGTGGAAATGAGGTGGCATGCTGAGCATAAAATTGAAGATGGAGTTATGTGCCACCCTTCCGATTCCCCTGCATGGCAACATTTTAATGATAACCATTCAGAATTTGCAGTAGAGACTCAAAATGTTTGATTGGGTCTTTCTACTTATGGTTTTCAACCATTTGGGCAATCTGGACAACAATATTCTTCTTGACCGGTTATTGTGACTCCGTATAATTTGCCACCTTGGTTGTGTATGAAGGATGCTTACATGTTCTTAACTGTATTGATTCCTGGGCCAACTAATCCTAAGGATAAGTTGGATGTTTACTTACAACCACTGATATCAGAACTTAATCATTTATGGCTTGATGGTGTGCTGACTTATGATATTTCAATGAAACAAAATTTTCAAATGCGTGTGCTCTTATGTGGACAATTAGTGATTTTCCTGTATATGCGATGTTGTCTGGATGGAGTACTGCTGGAAGATTAGCTTGTCCTTATTGTATGAATCAGACAGATACATTTACTCTTTCAGAGAGTAGAAAACAGTCATTGTTTGACAACCACCATAAGTTCTTACCTTAAGACCATCCATTCCGACGGAACAGAACATCATTCATGAAGAATAAGATAGTGACTAAAGAAGCACCCCCTATTAGATCTGGAAGTGAAATATTATTTAAGATTGATCAGTTGGGTTTGAAGAAGGTAACAGAACAGGATGCCAAGTTAACTAATGGCCCTATTTGCAAGCAATGTGGTTGGAGGAAGAGAAGTATCTTTTGGGATTTGCCTTATTGGAGTACGCTTCTAATTCGGCATAACTTAGATGTAATGCATATTAAAAAAATGTATTTGACAATGTGTTTAACACTGTTATGAATGTTGATGGAAAAACAAAAGACACATACAAATCTTGAAAAGAGTTGAATGCATACTGTCGCCGGCCAGAATTGGAACGAGATTCTGTAGGGGGAAAATATCCTAAAGCTTGTTACACACTAGATAATCAATCAAAATTAGTCTTGTGTGAATGGCTAAGAAATGTGAGATTCCCCGATGGTTATATGTCAAATATGGCTAGATGTGTTGATATGAGGAAACTTAAGTTGTTTGGGATGAAAAGCCATGATTGTCATGTGTTTATGCAGCGTTTAATACCTATTGCATTTTGTAAACTACTTCCAAACAATGTTTGGAAGGCATTAACAGAATTAAGCCTGTTCTTTAAGGATTTAACATCTGTTGTTATAACCAATGATGATATGGCACGGCTTGAAGAAGAGATTCCTATTATTCTTTGTAAGCTTGAGCGTATATTTCCTCCAAGCTTCTTTGATTCTATGGAACATCTACGGTACACTTGCCATATGAAGCCAGAATAGCAGGTCCAGTGCAATACCGATGGATGTATCCTTTCGAAAGGTAATATATGATAACTTATTGAATGCATACCATTATTACTGCTATTGGCTAATAATATCTAATGCTCTTAGGTACCTTCGGTTGAAAAATAATGTCCGAAATAAAGCTAGAGTTGAAGGTTCAATATCTAATGCTTATTTGGTAGAAGAAGCTTCATTATTTTGTTCTCACTATTTTGAGGATCATGTGAATACAAGGCACCGAAAAGTGCCACGAAATGATGACGGTGGTCAATATAGGAGAGAAGAATATGAGGGCAATTTATCCATATTCACACAACCAGGCCGAGCCTTTGGAAAGAGTAAATCCCGATTTTTAACAGAGGAAGAATATGCTGCTGCACAATCATACATTCTTCTAAATTCCACTGAAGTGGAACCTTTTATTAAGTAAGTCATAAACTCCTAATAAATGTTAACATTTTTCATTAGAGCATTGGGTAAATTAAAAAAATTAATTGATGCTTGTTATTGTATCTTGAAGAGTTTATATTGAAGAGCTGACACAAACTCTACCAAACATTACCACTCAAGAGATTGATGCTAAACTTGAAAAAGAATTCCAAATTTGGTTTAATAAATATGTGAGTACCGATTTTCTTTCAATCATTTTATTTTGACAATTAACAATAATTCTGCTTTATTGTTAGCTTACACAATTCATGACATTTGTTTTAGGCACACAATCCATTGAGCAACATATCCAATCAGTTCATAAAGGACTTAGCAAAAGGTCCATTACCCAAAATTATGTCTTACTTGGGCTATTATGTTAATGGATACAAATTTCACACTGAAGTGTATGGATCTGATAAAGCTACAATGAACAGTGGTGTATGCATAAAAGGCTCAAACTACAGTGCAAGTGAATGTGACTATTATGGTCGGTTGATTGAAGTTGTGCAGTTGGAGTACCCTGCATTACCTATTAAGAGAACTGTGCTATTCAAGTGTGAGTGGTTTGATCCAACACCAAATATGGGTACAAAAGTGCATCCACAGTATAAGTTGGTTGAGGTGAATCAAAAACGTAGATTTAATAGGTATGAGCCATTTGTTATGGCAGTTCAAGCATGTCAGGTAAATTTTATCGCATATCCAAGTGTCAGACGTGAAAGAAGTGAGTGGTTGGTGTTTGCAAAATTAAAGCTAGAGCTAAATATGAAATTCCACAAGCAACATCAAGTAGTCAACTTTCCAATGTATCACCAGCCTTTCAAGAAGATGGCATCGATAGTCATTATATAGATATTGAAAATGATGAAAGTGACAATTTGGTTGATGCAACAGGTGCATATATTGACATCGAAGAGGATAATAAAGAAGAAGAAGAGCCTGAGCTTCAATTTGAATCACATGCTGATGACGAAGAAACTGATGAGGATGAGTGGGATTCTAACGATCATGATAGTGATTAGGCATAATGTTTAAACCAAAGATGCTATTTTCTTTTTGGTATTATGTACTATTAACAATGTTTAATCACTTGAGATATTTGTAAATTGTTACATCAGTCTTGCTTTTATTATTGTTATTCTTTTTAAGTAGCAATTGATATTTGTGTTCATTGTTGCTTTTAATAGTATTTATTGTTACCGAGTAACTAATATGCAGATGGGTCACACATCATTCGAAGATATATTACATGGCAGAGGCAGAGGTTCTACAAACCGAGGAGAGCGACCGATACAAAATAGCAGTTTCTCATCAGCTCCTTCATCAGCAAATATGCCGATCTTAGGGGGTTCTACATCAGTATCTCCTACAGCATATCCTACTACATCATCTCCTACAGCACATCCTACTACATCATCTCCTCCAGTTAGTTCAGCCCTACATGTACAATCTGAGGCATCGGTGGCAGAGTCGACCAATGGTAGACGACGACTCAATCTCGATCCTGGAGGTAATATTACTATTATAATTTCTTAAAATCTTTCCATTCATCATTTAGTCTAATGTTTGAAGTATGGTTTATTTGTGTTTTATACATAGTGGGAGTTTTCTTCAGTCTCATGCGGCTTCTGCAGCTATCACCGCAGTTTTTTGCTCCGTTTGAGTGACAAAGGACATGCATGGAAGACTGTGCCTGATGACGTGAAGGACTTCTATTGGCTTGAGTTTCAGGTTAAATCCCAAAAATCCTTTCAGATTTTTGGGCCACTGCTCATTGGTATCATGAATTCGAATTTTGGATTTTATTTCAATTGGCTGACTCCTCATTGACTTGAAATTTAAGTGATAAACTGCTTGAAAATTAAGTAACTAACAGAGTGCTTGTTCGCCCTATTTATGAAGTATCTGAGCAACTTGTTTCAGTTAAACTGGTTCATGCTCAAAATCTGAGAAGGATTATCTATGTACATTTAGAGTGCTTATCCGTGACTTAGATAATCCCATACAATAATTTTGAGACTTGGAAATGATTTTCAATTCTATGATTAATTGTGACATGTGTATTATAATTGAATTTGTCAACTTGCATCTCTTTTCAGATTGTTGCTGCATATGCCTTTAATCAATCAACTGAGAATACAATCCTGAATATGTTCAGTTGGACTAGCCAGGATCTTTTACAATTAACTTTGGATGTGAATGATGTCTGCAGGCCAGATGTTTCAAAGGATAAAAAGACCGTTGAGTCTCATATGTTGGATGAGACCTGGCACGCTATAAGTGTGGAATGGGATTATAAGCAGTTGGCAACATACTGTTGGATTATAAGAAATGATCAGCATTTCTGAGGAAGTGGGTTGTGCCAGTTGGAAAACTTAAACCTATTGCTTCTTCAAACTGTTACCATGCATTGAAGTGTTACATGTTAAATACTGTTTGAACACAATTGCTTAGTATATTATGTTTGTCTCTGTGCATGAACTCCATGTTGCACGTCAATGCATCTTTGTTTTAAAATATGGTACATGTGGCTACATTAGTGCCTGTATTTACATATGTGGTCCTTTGACCATATTGCATTGCCAACATTTGATTACCATATACAGTCATATGACATGGGTTGAGAAAGGAGTTTAATTTTGAACTATTGATCAGCTTATGCTGTGCACCTAGTACTGTTGCTGGATGTGCCCTACTTAGCATTTTGAGACCACATAATCACCATATTTTTAATGTGGACCCATGCGGATGAAGCAATTTTAAGTTGATAATTATGTTTGATGTGGTTATGTAGTGGGCCTTGCACAGGTATTAATTATGTTACTATTGTTATTAGATGTTAAGTACCTATTAGTAATCACTAATTCTTAGTTATGACTATTGTTATTAGATCTAACAAACATCTGCTGCATTCCATTTTTGTCCTCTGGCTGGCCACCATGTGATAACTACATTATGACTTTATTGTATAAACATACATACAACACATTGTTTCTTGCACCATTGACCTTTCCTTTGATATACTTCTACTTATACAGAAGAACAAAGGGAAGAAAGCTTGCTTAAATTTAAGAGACGAGAGTTGTCAGAAAGCCCTTTAATATCATGGCACCTAGTCTTATATATTATTTTTTATTTATTTTTGTTTCAGAAAGAATTTACTTGGGATCCAGAGCTTGAGAGTGTAATCAAGCGCAGATGGTTACAACAGGCTGCTACATTATAGTGACACTTTGAGCAAGTGGAGAGCATCTGACAGTAAATCATCACGAGTTCCAGAACATGTTTGGATAGTTGGCAGAAAGAATGGTCCACTGTTGAGTTCAAGCAGCGATCTACTATTGCCTCAAAGAACAGACTTAGTGAGACGAGCGGCTTAGGTTCAGGTCCCTCACGACATACAGGGGGTTCTATATCCATGGTGGAGCGTAGCGTACAGATGGTATATTGATCATGATAAATTTATTTGAATTTGTTATTTATTAATATATTAAGGTTATAAAATGTATGTTAATGTCTTTGTTTTTATTTACATGTGTATTATATGCTTGTAATATTGTAGTTAATATATTTTCTTTATTTTTTTTCTATGATCAGGCAAAAGAGTTAGGACGTGAACCAAATCCTATAGAACTTTTTGAGGCTACACACACTAGAAAAACTGCATCAGGAATTGAGTATGTGGATCAGCGGTCTAAGGCTGTCGCAGTAAGTATTTACCAAACTTAATAATTCTTCATATTTAAAAATTTTTTTTTCACTTTTTTGATTAATCTCATATAATTTATATTTTTTCATGCTTAAATTTGTATTGTAGGATCGAGTGCAGGCCCTTAGAGAGACTGCATTTCAGCCAGTGGAGGGATCAATGAGCCATGTGAGCCAGATTTGAGGCAGATATTTTTAGAAGCAGTCGGTGGCAGAAAAAATAGCATGTATACGGGATAGGCACCAAGGCATCATATTTCTACGCTGGTACCTCCTCCTTTCATTCCACTGGCAAATCACGGATATTACTGTAGAGCAGTTGCGTGCTACTATTAAACAAGAAATGCAGGAGGAGGTTCAGATTATGCTGGAGACACAAAGGCAGCAGATGCGAGAAGAATTTCAACTCGAGATGCGACAGCTGATAGCAGAGCTTACTCATTCTGACCATATTTCAGCTCCAGCTCCACCGAGAGATTCACCTCATTCTGATAGCATGTAGAACCATATTTTGATTACTGAATTTTATTGGATATTAATCATGTTTTAAAGTTTATTGTTAAAAAATTGTTTGTAAGATATTTTAATATATATTTCATGACTTCTTTTTGGTATTATATTTGTATTTCAATAAATTAAATTTTAAATTTATAAAATAAAATAAAATAAAAATAATAAATTATTAAAAAATATTAACGATAATTAGCGATGGATAACAAATCGTCGCTAATCCATCGCTAATTAGCTACGGATGACAAATTCGTCGCTACTTAGTGATGGAATTATATCCCTCACTAATTAGCAACTGATGACAAATCCATCGCTACTTAGTGACGGAATTATATCCCTCACTAATTAGCAATGGATGACAAATCGTCGCTATTTCGTCACTAATTAGCGATGGCTTTTTATCCCTCGCTAATTAGCAACGATGACAAATCTGTCGCTAATCAGTTTCTAATTAGCAATAGAATTATATCCCTCGCTAATTAGCAATGGAAATTATTCTGTCGCTAATTCGGTCGCTAATTTTAGCGATGGATTTCAATTCCGTCGCTAAATGTTTACGAGGAGCATTTCTGAGACGGATTTTATCCATCGTAATTCCATCGCTATATAAGATTAGCGACGGAATTCATATTTTTAGCTAAAGAAAAATCCGTCGCTAAATTTATTTTTTCTTGTAGTGTTTTTGGAAGGAAGCTATTCTTTCTGAATTTAATTCAATCTTACAAAATGAAACTGGATCTTATCTGATTTACCCCTGAATGCAAACATTTAGGGTGTAAGTGGGTATTTAAGAAGAAATTCAGACCTGATGGTTCAATAGAAAAGTATAAGGCTAGATTAGTAGCCAAAGGGTATAAGAAAGGGTTAGATTCTTTGATACATATTCTCCTGTAGCTAGAATAACAACCCTTAGATCACTTCTTGCCATTGCTTCCATTCATAAGTTTCATTCATCAAATGGATGTGAAGACTGCGTTCCTAAATGGAGATCTGAGGAGGAGATCTATATGGAACAGCCTGAAGGTTTTGTTGTAAAAGGACAAGAAGGCAAGGTTTGTAAACTTATCAAGTCCCTTTATGTTCTTAAACATGCTCCTAAACAATGGCATGAGAAATTTGATCAAATTATTCTATCTTTTGGATTTCAAATTAATAATCATGATAAATGTGTTTATTCTAAAATCATCGACAATGATTGTGTAATCCTTTGCTTATATGTAGATGATATTTTAATTTTTGGAACATCTCTTGAAATTATTTCAAGTGTTAAATCTTTCCTCTCTTCTAAGTTTGATATAAAAGATTTAGGTGAAGCGGATTGTAATCCTAGGGATGGAACTTATCAAGTCCCATGAAGGGATAGCTCTCTCTCTTTCTCATTCTATAAAAAAATAATCAAGAAGTTTGGTTATTCCAATCTTAAATCAATATCTACACCTTTTGATCCTAGCTTTCACCTGAAAAAAAATTTAGGTGACCCAATTAATCAATTAAAATATTCTCAAATTATAGGATCTCTCTTGTATGTAGCAAACAGGACAAGACCTGATATTGCCTATGCCGTAGGAAGGCTTAGTAGATATAATCAAAATCCTAATCAATCTCATTGGGTAGCCTTAGAAAGAGTGTTCCAATATTTAAAGGGAACACTTAATCTCTTCTTGATGTTCACTGATTACCCTGAGGTGGTTGAGGGTTACAGTGATGCTAATTGGGTCACTGATTCTCATGATTTAAAATCAAACCACCGAATATGTTTTTTTTTTGACGGTGCTGCTATTGCTTGGGGATCCACTATGCAAACTATTATTTCTAGAAGTACCATGGAGGACGAGTTGATAGCTCTGGATACCACCTGTAATGAGGCAGAGTGGATAAAAAATCTAATATCATAGCTACCTTTGGTACCTAAACCAGTTCCAGCTATATCAATCCATTGTGATAATAAGGCTGTAATTTAACTGACAAATCAAAAGAGTACCAATAAAAAGATGAATCGCCATATACGGCTTCGTCATAAGTCTATAAGACAACATAAGAAAAATGATGTTATCTCTTTGGAATTTATCAAATCTGAGCAGAATTTGGCAGGTCAATTAACCAAGGGATTATCTAGGAGTGGAGTCCTAGATTCATCGAGGGGGATGGGGCTTAAGCCCATTATTGGTCACCAGCAGTGGACCCAACCTCTGTGATTGGAGATCCCATGAATGAGGTTCAATGTGGTAGAAATGAAGCTGATTGAGTGATCGTGTTTAGAGCATAAATTTTGAAAAAATTTTCAACCCATCCCTATGATGAGTGTTTATAAAGTGACAAAGTAAATTTATGTAAGGTTGAGTGATTCTCTTAATGGATCCGAGGAAGGTTATCTGCAGGGTATAGTCGCAAATACCCTTGGAGGATTCACATATATGAGAATTGTCATATGAGGCCGTGACTAAAGGTTTGGGCTAACCTTAAGAAATTCTCATGAAAAATCAAGGTACTAAGCGCAAAGCCTTTAATATGCGCTGACCGCTTAAACCCAATTGATTCGTACTGTATGTGTGATTAGTAGAATTCTGAGTCAAGGACCTAGTTTAAGGTCTAATCCACTATGGTTCCTTCATATGTATACAATCAACACTAAGTGAGGTTTAAGTCCATAGGACACCTCACCTATTGCACAGTATAAGATACCCTAATTTTTTTTGGTATATTAATTTTATTATTTTTTATTATTTTTATTTTTTAACTTTTGTGGGGGATTGTTGACTTTTGATCATTTTAAAAAAGGAAAAAAGTTAAAAAATAAAAGGGGAAACATTAAAGGTGCGTGGGACGTTGGAGACGTTGGAAACGTTGGAGACGTTGCGGAGCGTTCTGCGAGTATGCATTGAATTTTTATTGCGCTAACGTTCCGATTTAAACGGTAACAAAGCCTAACGAATAAAAAATATCTTATATATATATATGTATGTATGTATGTATAGGCTAAGGAAAAAAGAAGATAGAGAAGGTAGAAAACAAAAATCCAAATCCTAAAAGATCTATTCGATTGTTGAAGATCCTGTTGCTGCAAGTGCTGGGATTTGAGAATATGTCTCAACAAGGAAGTCTATCTCAACAAGGAATCTATCTCAACAAGGAAGTCTGTCTCAACAAGGAAGTAGAAACTTTAGTCCCACATTGAAAGTTTAGAAAAAATTGAGGCACCTTATATGGAAAACCTCTACCTATGCTTCTGCATTTGAGCTCATCATAAGTAGAGAGCCAAATACGCATCACCCCGAGTGTGTGCGAAGGACGCAATGTAGGTGTACTTTGCACTATCCTCATGAGAAGCCTTAAAATTTTACCTAATCAAAAGGATCAGACGATCGAGATTGATTGAATCAAGATGGTCTGATGTTGGGCTAAGATCATCGGTTTGATCAATCATAGCGGTTGTTGATGATCAGAGACCATTGCTGATTGGATCGGTTGGTTACGATCACAGATCAAGTGCATGCTGATCGGTGTGTTGATGATCATGAATCATCGTTGATCGGTTGGTCATGATCAATCGATCACAGATCAAGCGCATGTTCTCACATCGATGCATCAAGATGTGCATCAATCATGTAATCTTCAGATCGCGGCTGTGGATCGGTGTATCAAGGCTTTGGAAAGGTGCATCAATCGCATGATCTTCATATCATGATTGTGAATTAGCTTATCCCATCACGAAAAGGTATATTGATCAGATCGTTGATCGCATTCGATTAGATCTAACAGACTCATTTTGCATTTCAAATAATCAATCAAATACTTTTCTTCTCTTAAGCATTTACATATTCTCCTAAAGGAAATATAGCTATAGTGCATAGAAAAATAGAGAAAAGCATTCTTGGTTCAAATTTTTTAGTGAATTATAATGTTGCATTTACCAGAAGAAGACTATTTGTATTCTGGGAGACAATCGTCATACAAACTATAAGCATCTTTGCAGAACAAAATTGTCTTAAGGATATACAGTGTAACTCTAGACTCAATCTTATCAATTAGGTAGCCACAAGCCAGCCAACATAGCATTCTTTTCTTCAATCTTCTTGATTGGTGGATAGTATCATTTGATTCATTATTCCTGCCACTTGTAGCTACTTATTTTATTTATTATATTTTTTTCTCTATTTCTTTCTTCATGTTGTTTGTTTACTTCGTATGATAGCTGACTTCTATGTTTTTCCCTAAGATTGATGATCAGTTAGAATAAGCATTTGGTCTTCTGTTGCCATCTTTGCCCCATTATGTAGTGAATTATATAGCGCGTGAAGCCAAACAAACACACTGTGAGGTGTTAACAATAAATAGTCTGTTTTACTTGGAACTTTTATGCATAAACCATTAGTAGTTTGATTCCCCTTTTTTGTATATATATATATATATATATATATATAGTTCATAATTAAGATTGAGCAAGAATGGAAGATCCATTGCAATTAAATTTTTGTAATTTAATATAGAATACGCATAGAAAGAACAAATTACAGACAATCAGTCTCTTTTGCTATAGATTTACAAGCAGTGGCTCCACAGTAATGCCATTTGATTGTTATGATGGCAAACTCAGTCATCTTTTTCACTGGAGTCATAGATCTTCCTCAACTAGATATGGACTGATGTTCATGATGGCCAGGTAACTCAGTATAGTGGAGTCAGAAAGCTAATTATAGACCAAATCCATCTCAAAGATATGCAAGGATTGATGTGTCAGCTCAATAGAACAACTAGAGGATATCCAAATTAATTGGACACCCTGGAGGTAAATAATTTGACTCAGCTCAATAGAACAACTAGAGGATATCCAAATCCTTAGGTTCATTCAGCCTGCACATTAGCAAGCCGTTTTCTCTTTTTTTCCCCTTTTCCCAATGTGAACCTTAGCTGGCTTTATCATCCTTTCACTTTGCAGTACAAGTAGCGAGGATTGCTGCCTTAGAAATCATAGTGTTTGGTTCTTAGGCAAGAAAATTGGCTTGCTTAGCCCAATAACACCAGTCATTTTAAATTACTAGCTCTCCAATTCAGCTTGAGCTTGTATCTACCTCCAATTTCAGAGATGCAATTGAAGTCCCCTAATATCTTTACAGTTTTCACAGGGAGTGCTACTTTAACGAAATTCAGTGACATTTTGTTCTGTTCTCCACGCTGTTGCACTCTTGCCTGATGGCACACTGCTGTCAATCATGAATCTTAACTGGGAGTGAGTATAGGGTAAATAGATGGACTAAAATCGAAAGCCTTGCATTAGGTTTCAGTAAGCTTTGCATACAGAAACTTCTAATCCTAAATCTTGGACTATTGGCAATATTGATGGAAAAGAATTCGTTCACAAGCAAATACTAGCAGACCGTAATACGCAGCGGAATAATAAATAAAATGCGCAAACTACACAATCACTGAAACACCAAGATTTACATGAAAAATTCCTTCAAGATAAAGAAAAAAAAATTATGGACATGCCAGAGAAGAAGATCCAGTATAGAATAATAAATATCCAAGTCTCAAAGTCCCTTGCCAGGACTTGAGAAACAATCATAAGAGAATAATAAGGATATAAAGATTACGTCATCGAAAAATACGGTCTCCTGCGTTACCTCCTTATTTTTTTCTCGTCTCTTCTTCTTCTCTTTTTTTTTTTTCTTTTCTGCAGCACCTTCATGTGATTCTTGAAGTGGAAGCCCTCCCGCGTAGTCAAGCACCAAGCAGCAGCCATTCCTTCTCTTTTCCTAGCAATCCACGCTCCTAGAAAAAAGAGAAATACTCGTTACCTGCTCCACCTCTATTTTTTTCAGACGGCTGTTCTTTGAAAAAGAGAAAATCAAAAAAGAAAGGCATATGCTCTCCCAAAAAATAAACTAAGGAACCGTGAAAAGAAGTCATGCCACGCTTTTAGTCCTAATGGTACAATCCATTGTGATTATTTTCATGGAATAAGATGGCCTTTCTTCCAATGTTAACATGAAAATACTGCAACAGTCGGCTTCTGAGCATGAAGGACTTGGCAATTTGTTACTTGGATGACATTATAGAGTGGAACAAATAGAATACTGCTTTTGGAGCAGATTTACAGCTGAGTTTTATTCAAAATTCTCAAAACATGCTGGTAAATCACGTGACATGACTTAGCCTATTTTTTAGCCTAAAAAAATTCTTAATTTTATCTCTGTTTTTGAACCCTGAACTGCCCATATTGTTCTTTTTATGATGGCATGTCAGATTTCCCCCTCTAGTTACGGTGCCAAGAATACATGAACCTTCTCTTTTTACTGTTGAAATCGTTCAAATTATTACTACTTCTATAGATGTTATCATGTTGCATTCCTGACCAGTAAGTAATTAACCTCCTCCTCCACCTCCTCCAAAAGGTTTTCAGAGGTTGCTGGGCTCATAAAGGTTTGCTGGTTGGAGATTTGAGGCAAGATTTCAACCTGATGTCAATGAGAGAGAAAGGGACAGGGATCTTCTGTACTGGGTTGCCATAGAGGAACCGGTTTCAGACGAAGGCGAGACCGCAGCTAGAGACCCTCGGTCCAGGGCTGATGGTTGGATAAAGGTGGGGATGGGGGAATTCTACGTTGATGATGAGGTTGAGGATGGGGATGTGGAAATGAGATCGATGGAGTTGAAGGGAGGGCATTGGAAGTCTGGACTCATCGTCCAAGGCATTGAAATAAGGCCTAAGAGGTAGGCAGAAGAGCGTTTGGATTATCTTGAGCTTTTTTTTTTTTTTTTT
>UESW01003967.1:1650677-1684679 GCA_900491605.1 Calamus simplicifolius | reverse complement strand
CGTGTGATGTAGCCTCAAAACAAGCAACGAACTATGCTTCTATAGTAAAAGTAGCAGTCAAAGTCTACTTTGTACTCCTTCATGATATGGATCTACCAGCTAATATAAATATAAATTCTATTGTTGATTTTCGAGAATCAACGCAGCCAGCAAAGTCCAAATCTAAGTAACCCTCTATCTCTAAATGATCAGTTCGTCTATACATGAGCATGTAGTCTTTGGTCCCTTGAAGATACCTCATGATCTTTTTAGCAGCTTTCTAATGGTCTAAACATGATTCTGATACCAAATGATATACTTAATTTAAATATATTGATCCCTATCAGATATGCGAAAATATGAGACCAATATATTTGTCATAAAATAAAGTAAATCAAGATCGATAAATACCTCCAGCCATTGCTCCACGGTCCAGATGAGGGTAAGGATCTTTTACGTCTTACGGTCTCTCTCAGCGATGGTGTAAACTTTTTCGATGAGATCAGGTACAGAGACCTTCCCGTTTTATAATTCTTTATGCCTTATCTGTTATCTATCCATCACATAGGGCACCGCTTTAAATGGATATGGTTGAGGAATTCTTATAAATTTAAAATTTGAATTTGAATTCACGTAATCCCTCGATATCAGAATATAGGACTACCTTAATCCACCTTAATCGTATCTAACTGATATGCTTAAGGAAGAAAAACCAATATGAAATGGTGAAGTGAAAGGAATAATTTAAACTTTGGTCGCATTTGAAACTCTTTTGAGTCAGCTTGCATCTCGGTTATCAACAATTTTGTTCTGAGGAAAGAAAAGGCCAAGAAAAACTCATGCAATGCATGCTTGCACAACCTCATGCATGCCTAGATCGACTTGGACATGCATGTTATGGTAGCATTGGCTTTTTAGCTTTGCCAAGGGCCAAGGGAAAGATGCTGGTGAGAGGTCAGTGTTTGATGGGATCACTGGGCCCCTGGCGACGTCCACTTTGCACCTGATGGATCTCAGCTCTGTTCGCTCCCTTGGCAAGTTTACTATTTAAGCATCGAAGTTAGATCGTCCTGGGCTGTGCTTTAGGTCGGTCACGGGTAGCCACCACAAATCTTTGTCAAGATTTCAAAAGTACTACAACAAATAAAATAATAATTACCATATATAGGACGGGTACTAAGAAAGCAAGAGAAGCGTGGTAACGTTCATGGCGGACCCTACCGCATGAGGCTACTTTGGACGCGAGTGACCTGAAGCGACGGGACGGTCTCAACGATGGTTGATGGAGCCGGCCGGCGCCCCGCTCCTTATGAGTAAGGTGGGCTTTGACATCGATGCAAGAGTGTGTGGTGATGAGAGGTGGCTGGCTACCTTCTTAAATTGCAGTAGGGTTTTCAGCTGGTGTGGATTTAATTTGCTGTAGTACTTGTCAACTTTAGTTTTGTTCTGCAAATGAATGATGATGCTGATTATGATGCAATAATAATAATGTTATCATGATTATTAATGATCAATCATCATCATCAAATTATGATCGAATGATGGGATAATTTTATAGCATTAGTACTAATTCAAGGTACCATTGTGCATTAAGCATACGGGAATACAGACTTTATATCTATATTTTTAATTAGATAGTGATGACGCCAAGTCACTTTCCACGAACGTCGGGGAAAACAGACGTCTCGCTCCTGAAAATCCTGCAAGAAAAGTCCCCGGGGACCGGAAGCTCCGGTGGGGACCCTCCGACGGTCAAGTTAGTGGCTTGGGTTCAGACAAAGAACCGCTCCAGCGAAGAGGAGCTGAGGCGGTTAGGGTTTTTGCTGGGAGGAAGAAAGCTCAGAAAAACCAGAGTTCGGATCCCCTTACCGCGCATTCCCTTCCTCTTATAATTGTCCTAATACCTCATCTTTCGTCTAGGGGAGATTGCTTTCGTACCGCAGCTACACGTGCCGGAGACATCCCCCGTACCTCCTGTTGATGTGATATCACACGTGTCCGACGATCGTGAAGGTAGGCAGTGCGCGCCGCCGACTGATGGGACAGAGTATAGCTGCAAGTAGTAGCATGCCGTACGCCGTAGCAAGATATGGTCATACACAGGGGCATGCAATGCGCCAAACCTCGTTATGAGGCATGGCCCTCCGTAACAGGGCACAATCACGGAAGTACCGAACGGTACGCCGCGGCAAGGTATGGTCATGTACTGAAAATTATATGCGAGCACCGTGCAACCTGAAGGTTGCCGTGTTTCTTGGCAACTGTCGCATGTTGGTTGCAGATGACCCCACCCCGAAGGGGTATCGGGATGAAGGATGATAACACACCCCGGGACCGGTGGGGGCTCCGGGGTTAAGGGATGATGACCCTACCCCCGACCCCGAGGGGGTGCCGGGGGTGAGGGAAATGATGATGTACCCCGGGACCGGTGGGGGCCCCGGGGTTAAGGGATGATGACCCTACCCCCGACCCCGAGGGGGTGCCGGGAGTGAGGGAAATGACGATGTACCCCGGGGCCGGTGGGGGCCCCGGGGTTAAGGGATGATGACCCTACCCTCGACCCCGAGGGGGTGCCGGGGGTGAGGGAAATGACGATGTACCCCGGGACCGGTGGGGGCCCCGGGGTTAAGGGATGATGACCCTACCCGCGACCCCGAGGGGGTGCCGGGGGTGAGGGAAATGACGATGTACCCCGGGACCGGTGGGGGCCCCGGGGTTAAGGGATGATGACCCTACCCCCGACCCCGAGGGGGTGCCGGGGGTGAGGGAAATGACGATGTACCCCGGGACCGGTGGGGGCCCCGGGGTTAAGGGATGAAGACCCTACCCCCGACCCCGAGGGGGTGCCGGAGGTGAGGGAAATGATGATATACCCCGGGACCGGTGGGGGCCCCGGGGTTAAGGGATGATGACCCTACCCCCGACCCCGAGGGGGTGCCGGGGGTGAGGGAAATGACGATGTACCCCGGGGCCGGTGGGGGCCCCGGGGTTAAGGATGAAGACCCTACCCCCGACCCCGAGGGGGTGCCGGAGGTGAGGGAAATGACGATGTACCCGGGACCGGTGGGGGCCCCGGGGTTAAGGGATGATGACCCTACCCCCGACCCCGAGGGGGTGCCGGGGGTGAGGAAATGACGATGTACCCCGGGACCGGTGGGGGCCCGGGGTTAAGGGATGATGACCCTACCCCCGACCCCGAGGGGGTGCCGGGGGTGAGGGAAATGACGATGTACCCCGGGACCGGTGGGGGCCCCGGGGTTAAGGGATGATGACCCTACCCCCAACCCCGAGGGGTGCCGGGGGTGAGGGAAATGACGATGTACCCCGGGACCGATGGGGGCCCCGGGGTTAAGGGATGAGACCCTACCCCCGACCCCGAGGGGGTGCCGGAGGTGAGGGAATGACGATGTACCCCGGGACCGGTGGGGGCCCCGGGATTAAGGGATGATGACCCTACCTCCGACCCCGAGGGGTGCCGGGGGTGAGGGAAATGACGATGTACCCCGGGACCGATGGGGGCCCCGGGGTTAAGGGATGATGACCCTACCCCCGACCCCGAGGGGGTGCCGGGGGTGAGGGAAATGACGATGTACCCCGGGGCCGGTGGGGGCCCCGGGGTTAAGGGATGATGACCCTACCCCCGACCCCGAGGGGGTGCCGGGGTGAGGGAAATGACGATGTACCCCGGGACCGGTGGAGGCCCCGGGGTTAAGGGATGATGACCCCACCCCCGACCCCGAGGGGGTGCCGGGGGTGAGGGAATGACGATGACTGCCGTTATCTTTTCTGACGGCATTGGGATCAGTCATATCAGATGCCCCCTCGCCCCTGAGGCGAAGCGGGTCCCACCGCTGAGGCTCAAGGGGCGTTCTCCACGTGGCTGATCCCTGCCCTTTAGTTCTATGCGGACGGTGTGGGGAATGTAAGGAGACGGCCCCCGTACACCGCGCCAGCCATGATCGCCCTCGAAAATGAAGATGAGCTCTTCGGAGTCTGCGCAAAAAGGCGTATCATCATTTCCTCTCATTACGGCGACGTCAGCAAGGTCCCATCGCTGGCCAGGGGCATGCCGCACCACGCGCCGGGGTAACCCCCGAGGCGGACCGACGTATAGCAAGGAGCCGCGTGGTTGACGAGACATGGCAGGACATTTGAAAACTCGATAAATCTAGCCAAAGGGAGGCGGGCTGATGCTTCATCGCCATCATCTTCTTCCTTTTGGTCCCCAGCGTTCCTTCAGTCTGCGAGCTCGCGCCCAGCATTTCTTTGTTCTTCCAGGTCAGCCCTTTCGTCTCAATTCTCTTTGTTATGAGTTCACCTTCTTGGACCTCGGAGGAGGGTTCTGAGGGCCGTCCTCCTTCTGTGAGGCCTCAGACTCCTCCTTCTCCTTCTCCTCCCATCGAGTGGTCCTCTGATTCGGAGGACCACATCCCTCTGGCCCGGCGACAGGCCACCGGTGGGGCCCCATCAAGGGCCACCGGTTGAGGGCCGGGACCTCATCGAGGGTGGAGGAGTCCCCAGAGGGGACAGCCTCCGTCCTGAAGCGACTGGACCTGGAAAGGATCCGGGCCCGCTACAGGATCCCTCGGGAGGTCGAGTTATTCCTACCAACACCTGACGACCGGGTCATCTCCTCCCGACCCGGTCGAGTAGCTCTTTATGAGATCTGCCTGCAGGCAGGTCTCCGCCCTCCCTTTCATCCTTTCTTTGTCCGCCTGCTTGATTTCTATTCTTTAACTCCTTCTCAACTAGTCCCAAACTCCTGCCGTGTGATTAGCGCCTTTGTTATTCTCTGCCATCGCCTAGGCATTACTCCTAGAATCAGTTTGTTCTGCAATTTCTACTCCCTCCGAGCTCAAAAAGGGTGGTGGCTATTCCAGCCCCGACCCAACAGGGTCTTAAGCTTCTTTTGCCTACGTCAATCAAGGGGTGGAAACCCCGTTTCTTTTTTGCTAATATCGACCAAGTCCGGCCCCGGTGGGGGGACCCCGACCTCCGAGGGAACGCCGCGGTTGTTCATCCTGGGGACCGGGAGGCGATGGGGGTGTTGCTGACCGCCGAGATCCCCCGGTACACCCTGCTGTTAGCGGAGGATAACTTTGAGTTGGCGGGTCTCATCTCCCAGCGGGGTAAATTCTCCATACTTAGAAATTCCGCTCTTCCTTCTTCTCCCTTTCTCTTTTTTTTTTTTTTACCGTTCTGAAAATCTAATGTGCTATGCAGCCATGAAGATTCCGACCGCGAAGGTGGTAAAGGCTGCCAAAAAGAGGGCCCGAGAAGGGCCGCCCAGGGACCGGCGGGCCCGGCCCCAAAACGTCCGGCGGCCAGGGTCCCCCTCCCGGCGCTCGTCTCCCCATCCCCGGCTCCGCCACATGCCCCCTCTGTTCCGGAGGTCGACCTCACGGCCGACACTCCGCCAGAGGTGGGGGCGACTGCGGGAGCCACCGTCGAGGAACCAGAAGCGGGGGCGGCTGCAGGAACCGTCGCCGAGGAATCAGAAGTGGGGGTGCGTGTGCCAACTGGTGAGTTCTCGGTCCCTCGGGAGGACGACCCCATCCGATGTCGCCAGGGACTGGGGCGAGGGGCCATCTGGCCCCGCGAGCCCATCCCCCGAAGGGCCACTCGGGAGTGGTCCGCACGTAGAGCCGGGGCCTTCAGGAACAGCGGAGGAAGGCGAGGGGGTGCCCAGGCGCCTCGGGACTTCCTGGATGACGGCCGCTGGGCCGAGCGGGCCTTGGGTCTGGTTTTTGATCTCAGGATCATAGAAGATCTCAGCCATCTGGGAGCGGGCATGTTCTTCCGGGATTCCTACGCCGCAGTGGTCAAGGAAAGTTATCTTCTCGTTCCTTCCCCCTTACTGTTCCTACATATGTATATATCCTGTTGACCTGGGCTTGTGTGCAGATCGCTCACTCCCTGAGGGCCGCCAGGGAGGTTATCCGGAGGAAAAAAGGTTCTGCGGGAGGTGCAGAAGGAGGCCGAGGAGGCCCAGCATCGCGCAGAAAAGGCAGAAAAGGCGCTGGAAGCGGTCAGAGACGCCTGTGCAAGCGAAGTGAGGGCCGCCACAAGCCGGACGGAAATGGAGGCCAATCGCACACGCGCGGCGCTCTCTCAAATGGCGGAGGCCGAGAGCGCAGTCATGGCCAGGGATATGCATATCTCTGAGCTGACCTCCGCGCTCCGGAAGGCCGAGGACCAAGCGGGTGCGGCGGCTAGAGCGGCAAGGGAGGAGATCTGCCGCCGTGAGGAAGAGTTGAGCCATGCCCGAGAGGAGATACGCCAGGCTCGGGAGGCTGAAAAAACCACGGCGGAGGCCCTTGCTGCAGAAAAAGTTCGGGCTGCTGGACTTGTTGAGGAGTACAAGGCATCTGAGCATTTCGCAGATGACCTGGCCGAAGCTTCGGCCGCCGTATACCTCGATGGGTTCTAGCATGCTAAGGAAAGGTGGCCAGGGACTTGAATTTCCCCCAGGCTCTGGAGATAGAATTGTCAGACCAGACTTCTTCCGATGATGAGCCCGCACCGGCGGAGCCATGAGTCTGTGTTCGCGACTTTGTTTTTCTTTTCTTTCTTTTGTAAGCCCGACTTCGTCGGGGTTTTGTAACTCTTAATTAGTTAATGAAAATACTTTTAATGATGATCTTCATATTATCGTTAACTTCATCAATTGATACGTGGCCTCACGATTCCTGTTTGTCTCGATGATTCCGAGGGACACCCCCCCACCTGCGCCACTCCGCCTTAGTTACATGGGCCCGCGGATTAGAGTTAGGTAGGGTTGAATCTTGGGAGCGGGGGCACCGCTGATCGGGGATTAGGCCGGTGGGCTCCCTCGGAGCTATAGGCGTAAGGCTCGGTCAAGTATTGGACCTGGTGTCAGTCTGGCGCGCAGCTTGATGCCCGCGGGACTTAGCCTTGTTTTGATCGGTGGGACGCCGGATGAAGAATCACTGGTGCACCGCTCCGCTAGCGGTTAGCCGGATTTTATGCCTGGTTGGTGCAGGGCTTTGGTGCCGACGGGGTGCCGGGCTTTTGTTGTTGAGAGCCAGTGGTACACTGCTCTGCCAGTGGTACACTGGGCCTTATGCCTGGCTGGTGCAGGGCTTTGGTGCCGACGGGGTGCCGGGCTTTTGTTGTTGAGAGCCAGTGGTACACTGCTCTGCCAGTGGTACACTGGGCTTTATGCCTGGCTGGTGCAGGGCTTTGGTGCCGACGGGTGCCAGGCTTTTGTTGTTGAGAGCCAGTGGTACACTGCTCTGCCAGTGGTACACTGGGCTTTATGCCTGGCTGGTGCAGGGCTTTGGTGCCGACGGGGTGCCGGGCTTTTGTTGTTGAGAGCCAGTGGTACACTGCTCTGCCGGTGGTACACTGGGCTTTATGCCTGGCTGGTGCAGGGCTTTGGTGCCGACGGGGTCCCGGGCTTTTGTTGTTGAGAGCCAGTGGTACACTGCTCTACCAGTGGTACACTGGGCTTTATGCCTGGCTGGTGTAGGGCTTTGGTGCCGACGGGGTCCCGGGCTTTTGTTGTTGAGAGCCAGTGGTACACTGCTCTGCCAGTGGTACAATGGGCTTTATGCCTGGTTGGTGCAGGGCTTTGGTGCCGACGGGGTGCCGGGCTTTTGTTGTTGAGAGCCAGTGGTACACTGCTCTGCCAGTGGTACACTGGGTTTTATGCCTGGCTAGTGCAGGGCTTTGGTGCCGACGGGGTGCCGGGCTTTTGTTGTTGAGAGCAGTGGTACACTGCTCTGCCAGTGGTACACTGGGCTTTATGCCTGGCTGGTGCAGGGCTTTGTGCCGACGGGGTGCCGGGCTTTTGTTGTTGAGAGCCAGTGGTACACTGCTCTGCCAGTGGTACACTGGGCTTTATGCCTGGCTGGTGCAGGGCTTTGGTGCCGACGGGGTGCCGGGCTTTTGTTGTTGAGAGCCAGTGGTACACTGCTCTGCCAGTGGTACACTGGGCTTTATGCCTGGCTGGTGCAGGGCTTTGGTGCCGACGGGGTGCCGGGCTTTTGTTGTTGAGAGCCAGTGGTACACTGCTCTGCCAGTGGTACACTGGGCTTTATGCCTGGCTGGTGCAGGGCTTTGGTGCCGACGGGGTGCCGGGCTTTTGTTGTTGAGAGCCAGTGGTACACTGCTCTGCCAGTGGTACACTGGGCTTTATGCCTGGCTGGTGCAGGGCTTTGGTGCCGACGGGGTCCCGGGCTTTTGTTGTTGAGAGCCAGTGGTACACTGCTCTGCCAGTGGTACACTGGGCTTTATGCCTGGCTGGTGCAGGGCTTTGGTGCCGACGGGGTGCCGGGCTTTTGTTGTTGAGAGCCAGTGGTACACTGCTCTGCCAGTGGTACACTGGGCTTTATGCCTGGCTGGTGCAGGGCTTTGGTGCCGACGGGGTGCCGGGCTTTTGTTGTTGAGAGCCAGTGGTACACTGCTCTGCCAGTGGTACACTGGGCTTTATGCCTGGCTGGTGCAGGGCTTTGGTGCCGACGGGGTGCCGGGCTTTTGTTGTTGAGAGCCAGTGGTACACTGCTCTGCCAGTGGTACACTGGGCTTTATGCCTGGCTGGTGCAGGGCTTTGGTGCCGACGGGGTGCCGGGCTTTTGTTGTTGAGAGCCAGTGGTACACTGCTCTGCCAGTGGTACACTGGGCTTTATGCCTGGCTGGTGCAGGGCTTTGGTGCCGACGGGGTGCCGGGCTTTTGTTGTTGAGAGCCAGTGGTACACTGCTCTGCCAGTGGTACACTGGGCTTTATGCCTGGCTGGTGCAGGGCTTTGGTGCCGACGGGGTGCCGGGCTTTTGTTGTTGAGAGCCAGTGGTACACTGCTCTGCCAGTGGTACACTGGGCTTTATGCCTGGCTGGTGCAGGGCTTTGGTGCCGACGGGGTGCCGGGCTTTTGTTGTTGAGAGCCAGTGGTACACTGCTCTGCCAGTGGTACACTGGGCTTTATGCCTGGCTGGTGCAGGGCTTTGGTGCCGACGGGGTGCCGGGCTTTTGTTGTTGAGAAATTCAGATAACTAGAATTGAATTCCGTCAGCATTGAATAAGGGTGAACATGCAAACAAATACGGAGATGACTTTTATGAGGAGGGATACATTACTGATAATACCGGCGGAGATTATCCGCATTCCACGTCCTAGGAAGTGGTGTCCCATCAAGTTCTTCGATTTTGTAAGCTCCGTGGTGCAGCGTCTCAGCGACTCGGTAAGGTCCCTCCCAGTTAGGGGCTAGCTTGCCGCCTTCAGTTGGTTTTGAGACTTCAGCCCGTCGAAGGATTAGGTCTCCTGGTAGGAACGTCCGGGGGCGTACACGAGCGTTATAGTATTTGCGGCCCGTTGTCGATAGGCTGCCATTCGAAGCCGCGCCCGATCTCGCATCTCCTCCACCAGGTCGAGATTGGCTCGCAGTTGGTCTGGGTTATCTTCTTCACTGTAGGCTTCTACCCGAGGGCTGGGCGCGCCGATCTCCACAGGAATGACGGCCTCAGAACCAAAGACCAAGCTGAATGGCGTTTCGCCAGTGGGAGTTCGTGGCGTTGTATGATAAGCCCATAGCACGTTGGAGAGTTCTTCTACCCATCGTCCCTTGCAGCCATCCAGCCGAGTCTTTAGCCCCTGGAGGATGATCCGGTTAGTCACCTTCAGCTGCCCCGTTGGTTTGAGGATGCCCGACGGAGGTGAACCTTTGACAGATACCCAGCTCGGAACAGAACTCCCGGAAAGGTGCGTTGTCAAACTGCCGGCCATTATCAGTGACTAGAGTGCGTGGCAGTCCAAACCGACATATGATTGATTTCCAGAAGAAAGATCTCACTTTACTCTCGGTGATTTTGGCCAGAGCCTCAGCTTCAACCCACTTGGTGAAGTGATCCACCGCCACCAGGAGAAACTTCCGCTGCCCGGAGGCCGGGGGAAATGGACCTAAGATATCCATCCCCCACTGGGCGAAGGGCCAGGGTGCCACCAGAGGAGTTAGGTGAGACGTTGGCTGTCGCTGAATATTGGCATGACGTTGACAGCTATCGCACTCTTGACCAGCTCGGCCGCATCCTCCTTCATTGTCAACCAGAAATACCCTTGGCGTAGGGCCTTGTATGCTAGGGCTCTGCCCCCCAGGTGACTCCCGCATACACCCTCGTGGATCTCCCTAAGGATATAATCCGATTCTGTTGGCCCCACACATTTAAGGACCGGATATGAGAATGATCTTCGATAAAGCTTCCCGTCCATCACCAAGAATCTCGGGGCCCTTCGCCTGAGCAGCTTGGCCTCCGCCGGGTCCCCTGGGAGAGTACCGTCGGTCAAGTACCGGATGTAGGCGTCCATCCAGGAGGGCTCCGGCTCCACTGGTAATGCTTCATCCGTGGCCTCAATGCTTGGGACTTGTAGATGCTCCACGTATGTTCTCCCCAACGTCCCGTCGACCGAAGTGGCCAAACGAGACAGTGCGTCAGCCCTGGCATTCTCCGCTCTGGGGATATAGCTGACACGAAAATAAGAGAAATGAGACGCCTGGGACCGCACCTTGCTTAAGTAGCGGGACATGGTGGGGTCCCTAGCCTCGTACTCCCCGGCGACTTGTCCAGAAATGAGCTGAGAGTCCGTGAAGGCCCTCAAGCGCCCCGCACCCAGCTCCTTTGCTAGCCTCATCCCCGCCAGCAGGGCTTCGTACTCGGCCTGGTTATTGGTCGCCGAGAACTGGAATCTGAGAGCATACTCCACCACGTCTCCCTCCGGGCTTGCGAGAATAAGTCCGGCTCCACTCCCTTGAGAGTTTGCCGCTCCGTCTACATGCAGGATCCAGTCTCCCACCTCCCCAGATGAGGGGGGGTCCGCAAACTCCTCCGGTTTCGCCTCCTCCACATCCTTCTCAGCCCAGGAGCACTCGACTAGGAAATCCGCCAGCACCTGGGACTTCATGGCTGATCTTGGCCGGATGGCCAGGTCGAACTCGCTTAGCTTGATGGCCCATTTCGCCAGCCGGCCGGAGGTGTCGGGGCGAGACAGGATAGCTCGCAGGGGCTGGTCCGTAAGCACCACGATGGGATGAGCTTGAAAGTAAGGCCGCAGGCGTTGAGTGGAGACCACCAAGGCGAAGATAATCTTCTCGGTTTTTGAATATCTGATCTCAGCGTCGTGGAGTACCTTGCTGGTGTAATAGATTGGTTTCTGAGCTCCGTCGGTATCCACGCGCACAAGCACAGAGCTAACGGCCTTCGGGGAAGCGCCAGATATAGAAAGAGCTCCTCTCCATTTTCAGGCTTGGACAGCAGCGGCGGAGTGGAGAGAAACTGCTTTAATTCTTCAAAGGAGCCCTGACACTCTTTCGTCCACTCGAAGCCGTTAATCTTGCGCAGCGCCTTGAAGAAGGGCAGGCACCTCTGCCGATCTTGACATAAAACGACTCAAGGCAGCCACCCTCCCCGTCAGGCGTTGTACTTCCTTCTTGCTGACCGGGGGCCGCATCTCCAGGATGGCCCTGATCTTGTCGGGGTTGGCCTCGATCCCGCGCTGGGTCACCATGAATCCCAGGAACTTGCCAGCCGCTACTCCGAAGGCGCATTTGTGGGGGTTGAGCTTCATCCGGTACCGGCGCAGATTGCTGAAAGTCTCCTCGAGGTCCACCACATGATCTTCCGCGCTGGTGCTTTTGGTCAGCATGTCATCCACATATACCTCCATGTTGCGCCCTAGCTGATCCTCAAAAACCTTGTTCATTAATCTTTGTAAGTGGCCCCGGCGTTTTTCAGTCCAAAGGGCATCACCCTATAACAGTAGATCCCCTTCTCCGTGACAAAAGAGGTTGCTTCTTCGTCCGCTGAGCTCATCTTGATTTGATTGTACCCCGAGAATGCATCCATGAAACTGAGTGTCTCGTGCCCGGAGGTGGCGTCTACCAACTGATCGATTCGGGGGAGCGGGAAGCTGTCTTTGGGACACGCCTTATTGAGGTCGGTGAAATCCACGCACATTCTCCAGCTTCCACTGGCCTTCCGAACCATCACGACATTCGCCAACCAGTCGGGGTAGCGCACCTCACGGATGTGGCCAGCCGCCAACAGCTTCCGCACCTCCTCATCAACAGCCCTCTGCCGGTCCGGGGCGAAAACTCCTTTTCTTCTGCCTGATAGGTCGACACTCCGGTCGGATGTTGAGCTGATGTGTAATCACCTCCTCCGGGATCCCGGGCATGTCGGATGCTGACCACGCGAAGACGTCGGCGTTGGCCCGCAGAAAGGTGAGGAGCCGGTCACGGGCTTCGTCTGGAAGTGAGGCTCCGACTCGAACCGCCCGCGCGGGGTCCTCCCCGAGGGGGAAAGTGAGCAGCCGCTCGGCTGGTTCCCCCCTCCTCTCCAGGTCCCGGGTCAAGGGTCTCTGATGTCGACGCAGATGGCAATGTGAGCGCTGCCCCCGGGGACTGGGGGCCAAGTGATAGCATGGCGCCGGCAGGTCCCGCTCTCCTCGCATCTCGCCGATCCCGTCAGTGGTTGGGAACCTCACCAGGAGCCGCTTGGTGGAAATGACGGCATCCAAGAGGTTGAGCCCGGGCCTCCCAAGAATTGCGTTGTACGCCAGAGGCACACGGACTACCAGGAATTTTATAAGGATGGTGCTCTGGCATGGAGCCGTTCCGGCCGTCACGGGAAGAGTAATTTCCCCCTCGACCCTCACAGAATCCCCCGTGAATCCCATCAAAGGCGTGACGACAGGCCGAAGTAGATCATGCGACAGGTCCATGCGAACAAAGGCATCATAGTTCAAAACATCTACTGAACTTCCACTGTCGACCAGGATTCGTTTTACAGGGTGTTTAGCAATCGTCATGGATACGACGACGCTATCATCATTTTATTTACAACCCCCTCCAAGTCCTCTTCGAAAAAAGGAATTACAGTTTCCACTCCTCCCTCTCCCCTTGGTCTCTTTGACGGGCCTCCTGCCCCCCAGGAAATCATCGCTACTGTCTTCTCTGTCGGGGTATTATCAATCATCGGCGGTGCAGGCGCCGACGGGCCAGGAGCTCCTGGGTTGTTCCTTTGGACGAACTTCCTCAGGTGGCCTTGTTGAATGAGGTCTTCAATGGCCTTCTTCAGCTGTCGGCAGTCGTCGGTATTGTGGCCATGGTCCCGGTGGTAGCGGCAGTAGAGATTTTTGTTCCGGGGGATCTTCGGGTTGATGGGAGGAGGGCGTTGCAGATAGGGCTCCCCTTCGATCTCGAGCAGGATCTGGGATATTGGAGCAAGCAACGGAGTGTAGGGCCCGTCCCTCGGTGCAGGAGGTCGAGGACGGTTGTCGGGCCGGCGAGGAGGCTCGGGCCTCCTGGGGCGGGCTTCCGCAGGTTCTGGCTGGGTTGGCTTCCGGGGTATACTTCCGCCGGCCTCCCGCCGGGAAAAGTCAGCTTCGTCCGCCCGGATATACTTCTGGGCGCGAACCAAAAGCTCGGAGTAGGATCCGGCGGCTTTTTGTCAAGGGAGTATGCGAAGCGAGAAGGGCGGAGCCCCCGCTTCAGCGCCAAAGTTGCCACCGAGTCCTCCAGGTTATATACCTCCAAGGATGCCTCCTTGAACCGGGCAACATAGTCCCGCAGGGGTTCGCCATTCTTCTGCTGCACAGCGAACAGGCTGTCTGCCACCCTTGGGATCTTCCGGCAAGCGTCAAAATGGGCCAAAAAGGCCCTCTCCAACTGGCGGAAAGAGTCGATACTTCGTGGTGGCAGGCGAGAATACCATGCCCGAGCAGCTTTTTTCAGGGTAGCCGGGAAAGCAAACACATGAGTGAGTTGGCGGCTCCTTGAACTTGCATAAGTACTTTGTAGCTCTCCAAATGATCCAGAGGGTCCGTAGTCCCGTCGTATGGGTCCAGTTGAGGAAGGCGGAACCTGGTAGAGATAGGCTCTTCCATGATGCGGCGAGACAGAGGAGGCCGACTGTCATAATCAGTCTCTGGCAGGTGAGTGATTCGACGGCTGAGCTCCTCCAGCTTCTGGTTGTACTCCTCGAATCGACGCTCAGCTCGACGGGGCATCCGGCCATCAAAGGAGCCCTCCCCCGAAGATTCAGAAGAAGAGCGGGGGTGGCGATGCCGGCGCTGGCGCTCTGCCTCCTTTCCGTGTCACCGTTTAGGGGAGACGCTGGCGTGACGAGAAGGAGACCGGGGCCTTTTGGACGCCTCTCGAGGATGTGGCTTGGCCGGGGATCAGCGAGGATGCTCTGCAGGGACCGGCGATCTCCGGCGGGAGGAGTGCTGGGCTGCACCACTCCAGGGACGGACGGGTTCGGCTCCGGTTGCCGCAAGGCCGCTTGCTGCTGCTGCTGCATGTCTTTGATCACCGCCGCTAGCGACTGGACCTGGGTGGCCAGGGCAGCGAATCGATCTTCTTGAAGTGGCTGTGGAGCAGACGCAGGAGCGTCATTCCGCGGAGCAGAAGGCCCTGCCCCCTGGAGATTCAGAGGTTCTGGATAGATGGATGGGAGAGCCGGGGGGGCCTCCGCGGGTGGACCAGCCCCGCAGCACTGCCCCCCAGCGCGACCGGCTGAAACTCCCTTCGTCCGAGTAGTCACCATAGCTTCAGAGTCTTGAAGAAGAAGGCAGTTGGTTCGATGTCTTTCTTGCACCCCTTCCTGGCGCGCCAATCTGATGACGCCAAGTCACTTTCCACGAACGTCGGGGAAAACAGACGTCTCGCTCCTGGAAATCCTGCAAGAAAAGTCCCTGGGGACCGGAAGCTCCGGTGGGGACCCTCCGACGGTCAAGTTAGTGGCTTGGGTTCAGACAAAGAACCGCTCCAGCGAAGAGGAGCTGAGGCGGTTAGGGTTTTTGCTGGGAGGAAGAAAGCTCAGAAAAACCAGAGTTCGGATCCCCTTACCGCGCATTCCCTTCCTCTTATAATTGTCCTAATACCTCATCTTTCGTCTAGGGGAGATTGCTTTCGTACCGCAGCTACACGTGCCGGAGACATCCCCCGTACCTCCTGTTGATGTGATATCACACGTGTCCGGCGGTCGTGAAGGTAGGCAGTGCGCGCCGCCGACTGATGGGACAGAGTATAGCTGCAAGTAGTAGCATGCCGTACGCCGTAGCAAGATATGGTCATACACAGGGGCATGCAACGCGCCAAACCTCGTTATGAGGCATGGCCCTCCGTAACAGGCACAATCACGGAAGTACCGAACGGTACGCCGCGGCAAGGTATGGTCATGTACTGAAAATTATATGCGAGCACCGTGCAACCTGAAGGTTGCCGTGTTTCTTGGCAACTGTCGCATGTTGGTCGCAGATGACCCCACCCCGAAGGGGTATCGGGGATGAAGGATGATAACACACCCCGGGACCGGTGGGGGCCCCGGGGTTAAGGGATGATGACCCTACCCCCGACCCCGAGGGGGTGCCGGGGGTGAGGGAAATGATGATGTACCCCGGGACCGGTGGGGGCCCCGGGGTTAAGGGATGATGACCCTACCCCGACCCCGAGGGGGTGCCGGGAGTGAGGGAAATGACGATGTACCCCGGGGCCGGTGGGGGCCCCGGGGTTAAGGGATGATGACCCTACCCCCGACCCGAGGGGGTGCCGGGGGTGAGGGAAATGACGATGTACCCCGGGACCGGTGGGGGCCCCGGGGTTAAGGGATGATGACCCTACCCCCGACCCCGAGGGGGTGCCGGGGGTGAGGGAAATGACGATGTACCCCGGGACCGGTGGGGGCCCCGGGGTTAAGGGATGATGACCCTACCCCCGACCCCGAGGGGGTGCCGGGGGTGAGGGAAATGACGATGTACCCCGGGACCGGTGGGAGCCCCGGGGTTAAGGGATGATGACCCTACCCCCGACCCCGAGGGGGTGCCGGGGTGAGGGAAATGACGATGTACCCCGGGACCGGTGGGGGCCCCGGGGTTAAGGGATGAAGACCCTACCCCCAACCCCGAGGGGGTGCCGGAGGTGAGGGAAATGATGATGTACCCCGGGACCGGTGGGGGCCCCGGGGTTAAGGGATGATGACCCTACCCCCGACCCCGAGGGGGTGCCGGGGTGAGGGAAATGACGATGTACCCCGGGACCGGTGGGGGCCCCGGGGTTAAGGGATGATGACCCTACCCCCGACCCCGAGGGGGTGCCGGGGGTGAGGGAAATGACGATGTACCCCGGGGCCGGTGGGGGCCCCAGGGTTAAGGGATGAAGACCCTACCCCCGACCCCGAGGGGGTGCCGGAGGTGAGGGAAATGACGATGTACCCCGGGACCGGTGGGGGCCCCGGGGTTAAGGGATGATGACCCTACCCCCGACCCCGAGGGGGTGCCGGGGGTGAGGGAAATGACGATGTACCCCGGGACCGGTGGGGGCCCCGGGGTTAAGGGATGATGACCCTACCCCCGACCCCGAGGGGGTGCCGGGGGTGAGGGAAATGACGATGTACCCCGGGACCGGTGGGGGCCCCGGGGTTAAGGGATGATGACCCTACCCCCGACCCCGAGGGGTGCCGGGGGTGAGGGAAATGACGATGTACCCCGGGACCGATGGGGGCCCCGGGGTTAAGGGATGAAGACCCTACCCCCGACCCCGAGGGGGTGCCGGAGGTGAGGGAAATGACGATGTACCCCGGGACCGGTGGGGGCCCCGGGGTTAAGGGATGATGACCCTACCCCCGACCCCGAGGGGGTGCCGGGGGTGAGGAAAATGACGATGTACCCCGGGGCCGGTGGGGGCCCCGGGGTTAAGGGATGATGACCCTACCCCCGACCCCGAGGGGGTGCCGGGTGTGAGGGAAATGACGATGTACCCCGGGACCGGTGGGGGCCCCGGGGTTAAGGGATGATGACCCCACCCCCGACCCCGAGAGGGGTGCCGGGGGTGAGGGAATGACGATGACTGCCGTTATCTTTCCTGACGGCGTTGGGATCAGTCATATCAGATAGTAATTAGTGAATCTTATCAAAATAATTATTAAAAAAAAACGATGGCCTAACCTTATTCTCGTAGTAAAGTTTCAATATCATTGGAGCTGTATTAATCACACTAATCCCATGAATTGCACTAAACCTCTTATGTAGAACGGTGAAGTTTTTTTTTTCTTCTTTTTTTTTTTCTTTGGTATCATAACACAGCTTTACAGAATCACATTTTGTTTTAAGAGCATCAGAATTATCTTTGAATTTATATTTTTCTGAATAAGCATATATTATCTAGCTAGATAATATTTAGATACAAGAATTACTCGTATCTTTTTATGCATTAAAAAGTGATATGATATTTGTTGCCCATATTCTTTTATATTATATTTTTTTAATATTCCTACTAAGCTTATTGCTTAAAAGGAAAACAACAATTGCTTTAAGTGTTAACTTAAGCCCAATGTAATTATATTAATAAAAATGCATAATAAGAAAAACTTAGGTACTCTAAAAAGAATATTTATCCATGCATATAATCATCACCGCACAATAAAAAAGCTCCTATAAATATTTAACTTAGAAATGGCATGACGAGTGAGCATTAAAAAAAAAGGGTTGAATAAAATCATAACGAGTGATCATTGTATAAACTGTCCTTTTATCACTATCTACATTGCAATAGTAATAAATCTAAAATAAATATAGAGATTAAGTAAAACATATTTTGGAAGACAATAGGTAGGTTCAAGGGCAACAAAGGATAAGCAAGTCAAAAAACAACAACATATGCAGTATCAATAGCTTTCTATCCATAAGATTCTAGAAACCTAGAAAAACCTAGAAAAAGAAGCCTATCTTTCTCACTCAAATGATAAAAGAAGCATAAAAAATTCCCATCTTTACTCAAAAAAGCTCAAGAAAGGCAAAGAAAAGTGGGAGGAGGGAGAGAGGGGGTAGATGAGGATTACGAGGTATAGGACTTAAAGTCATGGGAGAGGAAAAGGGCAAGAGCAAGTACAGATACATTGAGAAAGATGACATGAGCAAGGCTTTAGTAAGTACTTAGAAGGGAGTATGCTCAAGGCTCAAGGCTTTCGTAAGTGAGCTTATTAGAAGAGATATTGTAGTACCACTCAAAGACTATAATGTGAAGGGTTTATTAAAAAAAGAGAGAAAAGGGACGATATCGATGGTGACAAACAATAACAGGTAACATGGTTTGTTACAATAGTAATGTAGAGAGGGTCAGGTCAATGATGGTGTGTTGGATAGTGAGACATGATTGGAAAAGAAGAAGAAAGAAAAGATGGATCGAAAAGAATGAAAAGTAAGGAGAAAGAAAGGCAAAGATGGACGATCATGATAGGTATTGCCATAAGTGATGGTATGATCTTCATCGTAGGGAGGATCATTGGGTTGATAATGATGTTCTAGATGGTACATGATGTGAGCTAAGAGAGAAGAAAAAAAAAGATAAAAAGATAAAGGATAGATATGGGTTGGGTAATAATAGTGGTGGAATTAGGACAATGCTAGCATACAATATCTCAAAGATAAATTTTATTATTAACAACAATGGAGGAAATTCAAATCATCTTAATAGAGTAGAGCATCTTTTTGAGATTGGTGAGGTCAGTCTTGATAGAGATGGTGAGAATGAGGGCTTGACTAAAACTGCCACCATTAAGGTTAAGTCATTCGCCATAGCAACAATAATAATATATGAAGAGATGATGATGGAGTAGCTAATAAAGCTACATGTGTAGGGAAGAAGAGGACAAAAAGGTATGAAAGGCTTTTTTTTCTCTCTTTTAATTAGACATGAAGAAGGGTTTATTTAAAGATTTAAGCAAATTTTAAGACTCACTACCATCACATGGGTATTTTATTATAATTCGATTAACAAAGATATACGATATGATCATATTAGCTCACTTGAGTAAATTAACAGATCCAATTAAAAATTTTTTGAAGTCAATAGGAATATAAGATGTATGAGATACTCGATGAAAGTTAAAAACCTCAAATTATATATATATTTATATGTGTATGGATGTGCGTATGTTTGTGTGTATGTGTGTGTATTTGTGTATGTATGTAAGGAGGGGGAGGGGCACATTTCACTATGCTACTATTATAATCTATATATAGAAATAATTATTTTTATTAATTAATGATGTCTTCATATCACTAAGCCTTTATGCAATGAGCATCAACATAAAAACACTAAACTAGAGGATCTTGGGTGGCCAAATGTCATGGATAACCTTTTGCTAGTAAATTCTTTATATATATAAACTTTAAGAGTGATGAAATGATTATAAGTCAAAATCTAAGTGTGAAGTAAAATATCATTTATTATAGGTCTCAAGATTAATGTATAGCAAAATAATCACCGTCTCATATATTAACTATCATTTTACTTTATTGTACATCCATTTGTAAAGTTCAAAATTTTGCATGCATAGGATCTTGAGATGGGCTTATTTTTTTAAAAAAATATTGTGTTTACATTTTGGTTAGGCCATAGGGGAAAATGCAGAATCCAATGATGATCAAACAATATATATTGTTCATGTTACTTAAACTACCCATCTTTGACCATTTGATGCATAAGTAATGCATGTGCTAGCGTTTTCAAATCATGGGACAATAAATAATTTAGAAATAAAAGATTTTATTCAACAACACTAATCATCAATTTAGACCTTTAAATGCATTGTTAGGACTAATCTTATTTGGTCTATTGTGGATGTCCAAATATGAGCTCTATTCCTCCCCTTCCCCCCCCCCCCCCTCTATATATATATATATATATATATATATATAGAGGTACATATAGACACATCTATTTAGGGTTGGGACATCTCATCCAGAGAAAAAGGTGCCTAACATTTTGAGCTACTAGCTATTGACCTTGAAAAGTGGTATTGTAAAGTGATATCATAAAGTCACATTGAAGGGGACACATTTGTATTCATGAAAATTGTGAAGTCCGTATAGTTTTCTTTTGGTGGAAAGCTCCTTAAAGCATTGCTTTGAGTGTCTTATTACAACTTCATGTTGCAAGTTGCTTATAAAGAATTGGTAAAGGAATTGGAAGATATCTAAAAGCTAGCATACCGTTTATAGTCCCTATGGTGAAGGGTTGAGTTCTCATGGTTCTTATGAGTTCTTCCAAGACAAATCATTTCTGTTGTTATCCTATTATACTCCCTCACTTCTGACAAAAAGAGCATGATGACCAAAGCAATTGTCAAATTTTGAAAGATAAAGGGGTATTTAGTCAAATCTTAATGTCGATGCTGGATCACCTTACACAAATGTCTGTGAGAGCATTGTGAGTCGCAGATAAGCTTCTCTTCAAGATGAAACCTGCGAGAAGTTTCGAGGACCGAATATTCTGGCAAAAACCCTTCGATGCTCAAGTCAGTGATCAGAATCATAGTCATAAGCTTGAGAAAGCTCGAAAGAAAGAGTTAAAATTGTGAAGCTCTTTGAGTGCTTGAGTGTTCATACCTGGTCAAGGATCCCTCTTACCTATTTTATGGATATTTCTTGTCATCTGGCGATGGAATAAGTCACGTGGAGCCTCATGATGGATGATAACTTTTTGAACGGAATATCAAAATTAGTAGGGTTTATTCCATATGATATGAGTAATTGGGGCCTCATGATGGATGATGACTTTTTGGACGAAATGTTAGAATTAGTGAGGTTTGTCTCATCATACATGCGGGCCACAGACGGTTGGTGGGCTAGGTCTTATCAGGCATATGAGCCGCAAGCAGTTGGTGGGCCCTATCTTGTCAAAGTTGAGGCCGTCATTGGAAACCGAGGCCAAATTCAGAAACGAGGCCACCTTGAAAGCCGAGGCCGAGTCCAGAGATAAGGCTGCCTTGGAAGCCAGGGCTGAGTCCAGAGATGAGGCCGCCTTGAAGTCAGAGCCGAATGAGTCGAGTATGAAGATGAGGCCGCCTTGGAGCCAGGGCTGAATCTGAAGATGAGGTTGCCTTGGAAGCCAGGGCTAAATCTAGATTTGGAAGCATCCTTTCAACTTTCGCTGTCAGGTAGTTTTGGCCGTTAACTTACACATGGCTTTATCAACCACATTAGATGCCCTCGAGCTTTAATGGTCACATGTTCTATGCCCGCTAAGCAAAAGGAGCGTAAAGTCTCTCACCATTATTGAGCTTTGTGCATCATTAATCATCGAGGGCGGGCACATGCCCCACAGGAGGTAGGGTCTCTTCGAAGTCTCTTTCTCATTTAAGGATAGGTACAAGAAGCAATGTTGCCCATGGAGAGATCAAGAAAATACTTTTCGAATGATGAAAAAGGCAGGGCGCCATTATTGGATCGCCATTACCAATGTTCCATCATTAGCCGCGGATCATGTCCTTTCGGATGTCACCGAGACATCGTATCTCGAGCGATGAAGGATCCTTTGACAGCTAGACATCACCCCCACTCATGGGTGTTCGCGTGGCATTTGCATCAGGCGGAACATTTCCAAAATTGCGTATAAAGATCATCCCGTCTGTCCCTTCGATCCTTTCATGCCTTTGGTACTCTTTCTGTGCTCTTTTCATCCTCTGAGTCTCAAGCCTTCTGCTCTTTCTTTCTAAATCCAGGTCAGTCTTTCTTACCTTCTTGTTCTTTGATTTTCTTCCTTATGGACCCTTATACCAGTAGGAAAGGTAAGAGCCCCATGGTTGAGCCTTCTGAGGATGAAATCCTTTGGGCACAGTGTTGGACTGCCGATGGTATCTCCATCCACTATTGCCCAGCGACCGTGACCCAAGCGCCACCCAGGGTTTTTTTTACAACCATCAATCTGTCTAGCACCTCCTCCGACTGCCACTTCTAGTTCAGCAGGTCCGGAGGGGATCGCCTTCACCATGTCCTCCAAGAAAATAGAGGATCTTAGGGTTAGGTATAGGGTCCTTGATAGTGTCCATCTATCTGCTCCCGAGCCCAATGATAGGTTGACCTCCAGCCAATCCTATGGGGTTGCCCTGTACAAGAAATTTTTTAAGAGTGGGCTTCATCTTTCTTTTCACCCTTTCATTCTAAATCTTTTGGATAGATATGACCTTGTCTTGGCATAGTTGACTCTGAATTTCATTCGAATCATCTGCACCTTTATTGTACTCTATCATTTTCACGGTCTTTCTGCCTGAGTTTCTCTGTTTTGGGCTTTGTATAAACTTAGCCATCATAACGAAGCTGGGTGGTGGATCTTTGTCTCTAGACCTAAAATGACCCTTAAACTTGACCTGTCCTCAAAAATCAAGGGGTAAAAATTTGTTAGGAAATATGTCCCAAAGCCAATCATCTAGACTGTAAATGGTTATGCTCATTGTATTTATATATAAACTTTATAATAAATAAAAGTAATTTTTAGCAGTTCATCACATTTACATTTTTCTGTAAAAAGCTCTTGTGTGATGGAGTCCTTAGAACTACCTTGCATTCAATATAGGAGGCTATATCGAGTAGTTTTTAAAACTGTTTGCAACCAAAGGATACATTGTTATAGGACGATAGCGTATCAAGTATAGGTTGATATGTCATATAGGTTGGTTATCCTCTTGACTAAGGAGTGTAGAGATACTGGTATGGCATACTGTGAAATGTATGACATTTCATTAAATGTGACCCATCTACGGATCTTCCTTCTGCGAAGGGTTGCTCGTGAAGGGATATGGATATAAGTATCCCTCGAACCTGAGATCACCATGGTAGCTTACAAGCAACTCATTATGCTTTAGTGCGGGACTACCTAGATTTCTAATCTAGTGACGAAAGGTATCTAGGTACAGTCAAGTACTTGTGGAGCAGTGATGGATTAAGATGGGATTGACCCCCTCTAAATAGTTTAGAGTAAATGTCTCACTATGTTTCAACTTAGCAAAACCTTGGCCAGGGTAGTTCTTGTGAGGAGTCACATAACTTGTAAGGTTGAGGCATATTATGGATGTGCTGATTAAGGGTTGGCAGTTAAACCCTAAGTCATCCTGACGTTTTATAAGGTCAAATGGATGAATTATATGGTAACCATATGCCAAAGGATTTAGATTATTGCTTTGTAATCTTCGACCTATCCGAACGTCGAATGTCATTGCTAGATGACAACTTCGATTAGTGCTAGAAATGTTCTGGTACTACTGGCTTAGTGTTAGAACCTATGGGGTCACACACCATAGGGGTTTTCTTCTTGATGTAAAGGCTAATCAATGATTAAGTCAAGTCAAATATGTTTTGATTTGGGGTCCAATTGGATTAGACTTAATCATGCACTCTTTCTTTCCTTTTATTGCATTCGAATTTAAATTTTAAATTTAAATTTGAATTTGTTGAAATTAGTCCTTAGTTTAAATTTGAAATTCTTTTTAAGTTTGAATTTAGAATTTAGATTTAATCCTATTATGGTTGGAATTCAGAATTTAAACATAGAACTAATTGAAACACTTAAAGCTAAATAAGTTTTTTACCTTAACCCTCTCCTCAAGTCCCTCCACTTTTTAAATGTAAAACCTCTCCCCAAGTCCCTCCACCTTCCAAACCTCTCGCACTCTTCACAAATCCTTTTACCTTTCAAACCTCCTCCCTTCATGCTAGCCTTTATAAGGGTTATTGTAGGTGGTAACAATAGAGAAGTTTTTTTTTTTTTGAAGGTTTTCTACTTTAGAAAAATGTTTTCTACCTTGTGTGGGATATTGTGAGGATTAAGGTTTCAGGTGTGTAGAGAGTAGTTGAAAATGGTTTCTCTTCCACCACTACTAGTTCTCGATTTTGCTGTCCAAAGGGAAAAGAAGGAGATCAGCCTTCATGGATCCTAAGGAGCTAGCACTTTGAAGGATTTGATCAAGAAAGAGCCTTGGTGTGAACTACTTATAGAGGCCATACGCGTATGTGGCTTAAGAAGCTCTTTTCTTCAATCATCCAGTAGTTACTGTTATTTAATAATGATCAAATCATTAACATAAAATGGTTTTATGTTTTGCTTTCTAACTTTTTGATTCATTTACATGCATTATTATCCTGTTAGTTCCTGATGTAGGTAGATAGATAAATCAATTTTGATCGATTTATCATTATTTTTGCTGCTTTATAAAATAATAATAATAATAATAAATTAAAAGATAGATATGCCTGCATAGGCTATCTGCCTGCATTGGTTTCCTTACAAAATCCTGTTTCTTCTATGCACATATGGATGGAGTGAGGATGGGCTGGAGGAGTCCTGATATCAATCTGAATAGGAACTCAGCCATATATGAGAGAGACTAAGAGGTTTTTGACTTATTGGTGTCCTCTCATATTCCATCATGCTAGGAGTTGCTATCTGAAAGTAATCTTCGTGAGGCCGATGTAGCACTGGCATCACCAACCGGTGCTCGGTGAGCATTTTTTTTGACCTTTGATCTCTTGTGTAGCAATGAGGTTTTTGTCTGAGCAGCTAAGGGCGGATGCTCGGAGGAGGAGGGAGGCCTCTGGTGATGTGGTGAGGTCAGCATCAAAAAGGCCTTGTCGGGAGCTTCAGAGTGAACTAGCCCGGGCCCCCACGGTTCCATCCAAGGCCGCACCCACGAGGGAGCCGAGAAGAGAAAGTCCTTCGACCGAGGCACTGGTAGGAGGAAACTCTTCTGTTGGGGCTGAGGCAGAGCCAGCGAGGAACAACCAATCAGCTTTGGCATAACCGACGAGGGATAAGCCCACAACCATTGTCGGGCCGAGGGAGAAGGCTGGGGGTGAGGCATCGCCGACGGTTGAGGTCGAAGGTGAGGCGACGCTGGTAGCCCCGCCGGAGTCCGATGAAGAGCCCGCCCCTGCCACTGCCATGGGGGACCGACCTAGGGCACCGCCATCGAGGCTATCGATGGCGAACAGTGGTCAATTAGTGAAGCGCTTGTTGGAGCGCGTTCGCCTCTCACATTTCCAGGAGGACCTCCGTCGTCGATCAATTACTGATACCCTCGATACCTTATCCACTGTCATTCTTTAGGTAAGTATTTTTGTGTTATCTCCTTTTGTATTGACTTGGATTAGGGCTTAACCAATTGGTTTTTGCAGCTGGTGAATGACATCTTCGTCCTTTGAGATGCTTTCTTTCAAACCACTAATAGTTGCGGGCTCACCCGGAGGGAAGCGACTGCCACCCAAGCCCGGGCCGATAGCTTGGCCAAGGAGTTGGCCAAAGTTTAGGCCCGAGAAGCGACAACGGCTGATAAGCTTCGAGCCACCCGGGAGGAGAACCATGGCTTGGAAGCATGGTTGGAGGAGGCTGAGAAGAAGGTCAGGATTGTTGAGGCCAAATTGGGGGAGGCTATGGCGAGGTTGAGGCCCACTGAAGAGAAGCTTGAGGACGCTCTTCTTAAGTTGGGCGATGCCAAGGAGTGTGCCAAGAAGGCGAAGGCAGAGGCCTGGGCCATCGAAGAGAAAGTAGTCATTGCATAGGCGGATGCCTGGGTCACCTGGGAGAAGATGACTGCCGCCGAGGCCCAGGCTCGGGAAGCGATAGAACACTACAAGGGCTCCACTAATTTTGCTGGAGAAATGAGTGAGTGAGGCAGCCATCGACGCCTACTTCAAAGGCTTTGAACATTGCAAGGACAAAAACTTTCGGGTCTTTAAGATTACCATACTTGATGACTTTCAGCTAGGAGATCCCAAGGAAGACGAGGAGCCGAAGAGGAATGGCGCCGAGGATTGACCGGGACCTGCCGATCCATGGGCTTTTGTATTTTTTCTTTTTGTTTTAGCATTTGTCCTTTGAAGTAGTCCGACTCGAGTCGGCTCCCTTGTATGACATTTTAAGTATCAATAAAAAAATATTTTATCTAAGTATAGTGTACTTAGCTTTTTGTAGCACCCTTATCTTTTTATAATCACGTCTCAGCCTTGGCCTTTAGGCTTGATAGGGCTTGTTCCTGTTAGTGTATGCCCTAGATCCAATCAGATTGAATGCTATACAATTTATGAATACAAATCAAATAAAATAGTTTCTTTATCTATCCAGATGTCTTTTATTTGATATATTTATCTATGAGATAAAGTCCAAAAGAATGTGAACCGTGCATATGGAATTTATAATAGAGATTACAAATTATGAGATTCAAATTGCACGTTATGGTTCGATTCTTTAAACTTCCCTAGTCGATGTGTAGATGGGACTGGACACCATCGAACACCGCATTGCATATCCTCACTCTTGGGGTGATTAGCTGATTTCACAAGCTGAAGTATGAAGATACTTGGATAGGTGTGTGGATGCTCGTTATTGTAACGATGCATTAGATGACCCGTATAGAAATCCCATATGGATATTCTATATAGTGTCGATGGTTGATCTCTAATGACGATGGTATGAGTGATCCTTTGACTTGAGATCTTCATTGCATCTCATATATGGAATGTCATGCTTTGACGACATCCAAACGTCGCTCTAGCCATGGGTGGCAAATATGGTGTCGGTTGGGTATGACATGAAGCACATGAAGATGATGTTTGATCAAGACAGGATTCGTCTCCCTTGATAGAAAGGGTTATATCCCATGACCACTTGATGGATTAAATTAATTGTTAAATCCATGCAAGGTTGAGTTCGAATTCGAAATGGTTTCAAAGTTCTAATTCATATGAGTCAATTTTTCTTGAGATCAAGTAAACTAAGATCAATTATAGGGTTGATACATTCCATACCATTGATTGATCTGGAATATGTGACGAAAGGATTTGATCATACATTAACCGTTCATGGACAGGTATTGATGGTCACGTCAACAAAACCTTTAGCAGTTGGGTGGTCATGATGCTTTGCTAGAGGCATCTCATGATCTATAATCATGTTGGTGACTTGGACAAAGAGTTGTCCAATCATTCCTAGGGTCTATGATTAGGACATGATTATTGCCAACATGTTAAAGGGCCTAATGGGTCACACGCAATAAGAAGAATTTTGGATGAATTAAAATGTGAATTAAATTAGATTTAATTCAGATAAGATGATCAATTAAATAATTGGGTGAGACCCAATTTAAAGAAGATATAATAATAATGGATATGATCCATTATAGTAGAAGGAATGTTAAGGAGAAATTATTTGTGCATATGATGAACAAATAATTGGATACCCAAATATGACTTGATCCATATGATGGATGGGTCTGATTATTCGGATATGGATGGCTAATCTCAGCCATGTGAAGATGAAATCATGCCTATGGGATAAGGCATGATGAATCTCTACGGTCCGATGATGAACACGTACAAATTGGGGCATGTAGTTATGAGACAACAAACTCCTAATTTAAAGGCTGAGATTGTGACACTTGGATTAACGTTACCATGAGAATGAGAGTTTCTTCCGTTTCCTTGGATTAATGTTACCATGATGTTACCATGAGAATGAGAGTTTCTTCCGTTTCCTTGGATTAATGTTACCATAATGTTACCATAAAAATGGGAGTTTCTTCTGTCTCTTTGGATTAACGTTACCATGAAAAGAGGTCTCTTCTTCTCCATTGGAACATTTCCTTTTCACCCTAAATATAGTTCCTTCCTACTAGGAAGGCAGAGCATGAGAAGAAAAAGATTAGATCTTTCTTCAAAGATATCTTCTATATTTCTGTAAGGGGATTCAAGAGGCGCTAGCACCCCTCTCTCTCTTGTAGTATCATCTTCATACCTTGAAGATCTTCATCCCTCTTCTCCGTGTGGATCACCGTTAGAGACCGGACACATGGACGGCTAGTGGCAAAGGATTAACCGGCTTCATCCTCATCTACATCGATAAAGGACTTAGGTATGAATAAAATTAGATTTTATTTGAGATTTAATGAATATGTTCCTAAGGATCCTGGGCATCTAAAAATTTTATATTATATCTTTCACAATGTTTATATGAATTTGATTCATATCTTGTATACATAATTCCTATCAGTAGTATCAGAGCCTCTTTAGGCTACAGATTCATTAATCTAATAGGATACTTGAGTCAATATGATTGATAATATGATTTTTTATTATGCTTAAAATCATGAAGAGTTTTCATATGTTGATAATAAATCTAAAATATAATAAAATGTTTAGTATTTGATGATAAACAATATTATTTAGATCTATGCATGTTCATTATCATGTTAAAATAGAGTACATTGATATATGATATCAGAGATAAATATTTATTATATGATAATAAATAATAATTAATTTAGATTTAATCATATATGTGTCATGTTAAAATAGTAATTATTATTTATGCATGATAGATACTATATGCTGAAATCCTAAAAATCATGTTTAGGATTTAATTTTAATATGATTATTGATATGATTAAGATTTGATATTCTTATGATAATGAACATTGAAAACTTAGTTTGGATATTTGGATCAAGATAAGATTGTGATTAAATGTAGTCATATGGAATTTAAAATCTTATTTTGAATCTAAAATCTTATGATGACAAGAATATGATTAGGGTTTGTTAGAGACATTAGGATTTACATGGGATGTGAAACCAATATGTCATTACATGTAATTAAATGATAAGAAAATTTAAAATTTGAATTAAGAATTCTTATCATAATACCCTAACTAGATCACTATCTATAGTTATCATAAAATGCAATAGATGATAAAGATTTAGAAAACTTAGACTTAGCCATGTCATTGTTTGATCCTATGATCCCATAATTGATCTAATCAATTAAGCTTAACTACATTGGTGTCTAGAAAGGTTTGATCATGGTTTTTAATTGCTCCATTTGCTGCCTGGAAAAACCCATTCAATAGGATCGAAGGGTATGCTAAATAGGACCCCATTGATTAACTGATCTGGCCATTATTAAAGAAAGCTCTTAATTGATTAAATCAATTAAGGTTGATCAGGATGGTAGCAATTGATTTGGTCACATAATTAGGATTTCTAAATTAGATAGTAATCGAGATCCTAATTTGATTAGGAGTCCCAATCATAGATTGAATCTTATGAAATTAAGGTTAATTGAGATTAATCTAAAATCTACATATAGGATATGTAACCTAGCATAGTACAAATGTTGTAGATGCAGATGGGACCTATATGCACTAAATCCCTCCACGAATATTAAGTCATAAGCCTTCCATTGTTCACATAATACAAAATCATTAGGTCATAAGATTTGTCGTGCCAAAGCCGAAGTCGAGTGTACTTATGATGAGTTGATTGTGGAACAATGGGTTGACTTAACTAGATTGGCTGGCATAATTGGCTAAAGTCAGGGTCAGTCTAATCTAGAGGCAAACTTTAGGGTGATCACATATGGATGTAATTGACAAGGCAATGTCCCCTAAATGATCTAGGAGTCACATTAGATGTGATTGATGATAATCTACCAAATTTGGCTTACCAAGATTTGTTGTGCCAAAGCCAAGGTCAAGGTAATTCAAATGAGGATCCTAGCCCACTAAGGAAATTGAATGCCCATTTCTCGAGATTAATAGAGAGGGCTATTAACCTTGATAAAATAGTGGAAGAAACTAACTTAATTAAAATCTAGAATTATGATATTAAGTTGGTGATTAGTATTCATAGTAATTGACTCGTTCTAATTTTATGTAGGTTATCAGAGAAACCATGAGTGTAAACATCAACCTTAGGAATATTTTAGAATCCAACAAATTGACTGGACTCAACTTCCCTGATTGGCTAAGGAATGTAAGGATCGTTCTTCGATCTGAAAAAATTCTTTTTATCCTAGATGAGACTGCATCGAAGGTTCCACCAGCGGATGCTCCGACTGAGGTTCATGTGGCATACAACCGGTATAAAGATGCTAAAGACATGGCCACATGTTTGATGTTGGCCTCGATGTCACTTGATCTTCAGAAACAGCATGAGCATATGAATGCTCAGGAGATTTTGATGCACTTTCAAGAGTTGTTTGGTGCACAGTCTCGATATGAGAGGTTTCAAACTTCTAAAGAGTTGTTTCAGTGCAAAATGACTGAGGATTCATCAGTGGGTGCCCACGTACTAAAAATGATCAATCTGATTGAGAAGTTGGCACGATTGGATTTTGTGATGGATCATGAACTAAGTATTGACTTGGTTCTACAGTTATTACCTCCTAGCTATTTGCAGTTTATTCTTAATTTCAACATGAACAAGCTAGAGACATCTCTATCTGAGCTCGTGAATATGCTGACGAATATCGAGCCCAACATTAAGAAAGAAAAGGGACAGGTTATAGTCGTGGAGTCTTCTGGCACTCGTAAGAAGCGGCCAAAGAAGTATAAGGTCCGAAAGGCTAAGGCGACTAAACCAAATAAGGGCATTAAGAAAAACAAAGTAGCCAAGGGGAAGTGTCACTTCTGTGGCAAGGAAGGACACTGGAAGTGAAACTGCAAGGCTTATCTGGCTAGCCTGAAAGAAAAGAAACATACAGATGCTTCTACATCAGTATATTTATGATTGAGATATTTTCTTCTATTACTTCTTATTCCACTTGGGTATTGGATACCGGTTGTGGATCTTATATTTGTATTAATATGCAGATGATAAGAAGCAGTAGAAAGCTGAAAAAAGATGAAGTGATCCTGCACATGTGAAATGGAGCAAAGGTTGCTGCTTTAGCTATAGGATCTTGTTCTTTGTCTTTACCCACTGGGCTTGTAATGGAGCTTAATAATTGTTACTATGTTCCAAACATAATAAAGAACATTATTTCCATTTCATGTCTTATAAATGATGGATATACATTTGAAATTAGAAATAAAGGAATTTCAATTTTTAAAAATGAAATGTTCTTTGGTTTTGCTAAAATATTCAATGGGATTTATGTTTTGAATTTACAATGCCCTATTCTCAATGTAGAAACTAAGAAATTAAAATAAAATAATTCTAAGAACTCATTCCTATGGCACTGTCATTTAGGCCATATAAATGAAACACGTTTAACCAAGTTACATAAGGATGGCTACTTGGGCTCATTCGATTGGAATCGTTTGAGGAATGTGAGTCATGCTTACGTGGCAAAATGACTAAGTCATCCTTTACTAAAAAGGGTGAGCGAGCAACTGAATGTTTAGGACTAGTACATTCGGATGTATGTGGTCCTATCAATATTCAGGCAATAGGAGGTTTTTCTTACTTCATCACATTTATAGATGACCATAGCAGGTATGGTTATATATATATCCGATGAAGCACAAATCTGAAGCCTTTGAAAAGTTCAAAGAATTCAGATCCGAGGTAGAAAAATAAAGTGGCAAAAGTATTAAGATACTTCGATCAGATCGAGGTGGGGAATACTTAAGCCATGAGTTCTTAGAATATTTGAAGAAGAATGGGATTCTTTCTCAGTGGACTCCTCCTGGTATGCCATAGCATAATGGTGTATCAGAAAGGAGAAATCGCACATTATTAGATATGGTGCGATCTATGATGAGCCTTGCAAATCTTCCAAAAATGTTTTGGTGTTATGCCCTACACACAGCTGAATACACTATAAACCGAGTTCCGTCTAAGTCGGTCAACACCACTCCCTATGAGATATGGTGTGGAAGGAAACAACCTTTAGTCATCTAAGGATTTGGGGTTCATACGCTTATGTAAAGCGTAATGAGTCAGACAAGCTAGGAGCTAGATCCGACAAGTGTAATTTTGTGGGGTATCATAAAGAAACAAAAGGATACTACTTCTACCATCCACTCGAGCAAAAGGTTTTTGTCTCAAGGCATGCCATATTCCTAGAAAATGAGATTTTTCTAAGAAACGACAGTAGGAGAAATATTGAGATTAGTAAAACTCAAGAACCACAAATTGACAAAGACCGATTAGATGACATGGAGAAAATGTCAAATGCAGTGGGAGTTGAACAAGAGACTTAACTCACATTCAAGCAACATTTACGTGAGCTTCTATCAGAAATGATGGAGCAACAGGTAGCTCCAAGTACACATCAGCTACGTAGGTCTAGTAGAACACATCATATTCCTGAGAGATATGGATTTCTTATAGAAGATGATGAGCCTACTAACTACGAGGAAGCAATTTGTAACATTGACTCCAAGAGATGGCTTGAAGCCATGAAATCTAAAATGGACTCCATGTACGACAACCAAGTATGAACTTTGGTTGATCCACCTGAAGGTATAAAACCCATTGGGTGCAAATGGGTCTTCAAGAAGAAGACAGACATAGATGGTAATGTGATTACATATAAGGCGAGACTAGTTGCAAAAGGTTACAAGCAAAGGCAAGGTGTTGACTTTGATGAAACCTTTTCTCCTGTAGCCATGCTTAAGTCCATAAGGATTTTTCTTGTGATTGTAGCCTATTACAATTATGAGATATGGCAAATGGATGTCAAGACCGCCTTCCTAAATGGTGATTTAGTGGAGGATGCATATATTGATAGATATAGACTAAAAGATATGCTTTCTGTTATGTCTTTATATTTTAATGAGAATTCATTTTCAGCAATGTATGCCATTTACTATATATGTTGTTGACCCAATTGATGATTTGATGATTAACAAAACTATTTGAGTATAACTATTGGAGGCTCTAATGATTTGATTAAGTTTTTCAGATTATAAGTCTATTGAATGATCAAAATCAGGAGTTACATCGTGTTCTGGATCGAATCTAATGTCTAGGTAAGATTGCAGACATTAGAGTCGACTCCGAGAATCACAGAGCCGACTCCAGTATCTGGCACGGAAGTTAGAGTCGACTCCGAGACTGTTAGAGCCGACTCTCATAGAAGAACAGAACGTTGATTTTTTTGGCCCCGACTTAGAGTCGACTCCGGGTCTGTTAGAGTCGACTCCAGAAAAGTTTCTTGTCGACCCCAGAAAAGTCAGAGATGACTCCAGAAATAATGGATTAAAGTGTTTCGAGTTAGAGCCGACTCCAGAAAAGTTAGAGTCGACTCCAACCCACCTGGAACGAAAAATCAAATTGTCAGATCAGCTCTAACGGTAATATTTCTATTTTACTTTATTTCTAACGGATATATTTTGTTACAAGGTACACTCCAACGGATAGTTTTCTTCCAAAAATGGCTTGAAAGAAATCTATAAAAAGGGAAGACTATCATTCAAAAAACAAGAACGGAAAAAACGGAGAGAAATCAAAAAAACAAAGAGAAAATCGGAAATAGAGAAATCCCAATCCAAAAATCCGAAAAAGAGAGAGCCTGTATCTCAAGAGGAAAACCTTCTAGCTCAAATCCACTCCATTCCAAAAAGCTCAAGAGGAATCCAAGGCATTCAAATCAAAGTTTGGTGGATTTCCCAAATTGGAGAAAGAGGATCAGTTTCTTGCTTTTCAACCCTTCTCAACTGCTTCAACTGTGAAGAATCGGAGCTGAGGCTTGATTCAATCCAGCAAGGAGAAGAAGAAAGAAGAAAAGAAGAAAAGCTCAAAAGCCAACCAACTACAAATCAGGCTTTTCTAAACCTTATTATTCTATTGATTATTTGCTCATTGAGGAGCTGTGTATTGAAAAACAATATTTCTTTTGTTTGTATCTAGTTCAATCTGGGGATTGAACTAGTGGAGGTAGTCTTACCTCGGTACAAGCTTAGTATAGCTTGTGTTAGGGTTTTTGTGCTGGTGAGCCCGGAAAATCGGCTGAGTTCGTTGTAATCCTGGGAAAACAATAAGTTTGAGTTGTGAGCTTGTAAAACAACTCGGCTGTAATCAAGGAAGATTATAGTGTGGACCCAAGTGAATCTTGGGAGTGGACGTAGGTGTTGGATACACTGAACCACTATAAACTCTTTGTGTTTGCCGTGTCTCCTTTATCTCTATCTCTATCTCTATCTTATTGATTGCATTTGTTTTTGCATCTGCATTCACTTCCACACATACTAAGCAAACAAATATTTCAAAAAGGTTTTAAATTTTTAAAGAACCCAATTCACCCCCCCCCCCCTCTTGGGTTGTCATCTGGGCCAACATATGTGCATGTGTCTAGTATTTATAAAGAGTATTTGATCTAGTGTGTAGAGTACGACTTACACACAGAAGACTAGATCATCGGTTCTTTTGGAATACAAGTTTAATTGTTCATAGTTTTAGATGGAATTGGACACACCATCAGTAGAACTGTAGCACAAATTTTTAATAGGTCTATCTTGACT
>UESW01003967.1:1601485-1646001 GCA_900491605.1 Calamus simplicifolius | reverse complement strand
ATGGAGGCATAGGATTTATGTAATCTGGTGCGGCTCTAATGGAGGAAGAAGACCTGCTGCAAATGCAGATAGGATTCTAAGGAGAATCTGTTGCATGATAGGATTCTAAGGAGAATCCGTTGCAGATAGGATTCTAAAGAGAATCCGTTGTAGATCAGGATTCTAAAGGAAAATCCGAAGCGCGAAGGGATCGAAAGGAGCTGATTTTGTTTAGGTTTTGGGGCGCTGCCCCCTCGACCCCTGCTGGGGGCCAGCCCCCAGACCCCCGTATGCGAAGCGGCAATCGTCGAGCAAAGTAGCAATCATGATGCAACGGGGATCTTCATCTGCGTGAAGAATTTTGACCATAATAACAGGGATTTTATCTTATTTATATTGATTTTGTTGCATATTTGATTATTTATCCTTTTGTTCTTATGTCTATAACTAGGAGAACATGGTTAATTGGATAATCACTTGCTATTTGTGTTTTGATATATATATTCGAAATTCCAAGACTAGTGTGAATATGGACAACTAGAGAGTAAAATTTATTTCCAATTTTAATTTAAATTTTTTAAATTTAAGGGAATTAAGAGTTTTATTTGTTGCATATATGTATATTGATCACTACTATGGGATTTTGAATTTATAAGATAATCAAACACAAGTTTTATAACCCTCAAAATATTGTTTAAATAACTAAGTGGGAGAGGGAATTAATCACATTTAAATCCCATGGTCCCATCACTTGTTTATTGGTGAGGTAGTTAATTTCACGTGTTGGCATTAGTGCTTTCCTCCCCATAGGATGAAATTGATTGCCAGCTCACCAAGAATAATCCCTAGTAATTGTTAATGTTGGATTACCTCTCCATCTGAGGGATCCACCATGGGACAATGGATCTAGGATTGAGTGATGGTATATACTTAGGTATAAATATTAGTATCCTCCCTATCGGAGTCACTACAAATATTTATATGACCAAATTTAGCCAGCTAATTAATTTTACTTGTTATGTTACCTTTTACCTAGATAGTAAAATTAATAGGTTTTATCTGTCTAGATAAATGATGAGTAGTAGACGTCCTCCCATCGAGGCATACTATTCAAAATGTACTAGGCTGCTGGCAAATTCTTTTATTTTGTAGTGGTTGAGGGGCCCTACTTATAATTTTGATTTAAAGTTTATTGCTCATTATATCTTATTTGATGTATGAATGATTCTCAGGATTAAAATGTCTTCTTTCAATCCACTTGTTGTGATACTCAAAGAAAACAAATTGACTGGTCCTAATTACATTGATTGGAAAAGAAATCTGGATATAGTGTTAACTGCAGAAGGGTACAAGTATGTGCTCACTCAGGTCTGTCCCGCAGAGCCCGTGAAGGGGCTTCAGATGAGGAGTCCCAAGCTTACCAAAGTGGATTAAGGCTGATGAGATGGCGCGGTGTTATATCTTGGCATCTATGTCAAATGTTCTGCAACATCAGCATCAATCTATGCCCTCTGCCTATGACATGATGTTCAACCTCAAAGAAATGTTTGGGGATCAGAGTCGTGCGGCTAGGCAGATTGCGATGAAAGAACTGATGAACACTAATATGGCTGAAGGAACTCCTATCAGGGATCGTGTTCTAAAGATGATTAGTCCTAAATGAACTGGAGATCCTTGGAGCGGAGATGGATGGGGAAACCCAGGTTGATATCATTCTCCAGTCCCTACCTGCTTCTTTTAAGCAGTTCTGCCTAAATTATACTATGAACAAAATGAATTTTTCACTGGCAGAGCTACTTAAAGAACTTCAGGTAGCAGAGAGTTTCATTAAGAAGCCTGCAGTTGCTATGGTTACTGAAAAAGGTTCTTCTTCGAAGTCTCATGCTAAGAAGAAGAAAAAGGTTCAGAAAAAGAAAGCATCGGCCCCACAGCCCAATGGGGAAATAAAAAAGAAGGGAAAGTGCTTCGCCTGCAAGCAGCCAGGTCACTGGAAGCAGCAATGTCCAGTTTGGCTTGCTAGGAAATAGGCTAGAGGTATATCCCATTCACTTGTAGTTGAAACTTATTTAGTGGTGTTATCTACCAGTGGCTGGTGTGTAGATACGGGAGCCACTAATCATGTTTACAATTCTTTGCATGGGTTCCAGCAGACCTGGCAGCTAAGTGATGGGAAGATTTACATATTTCTGGAGATGGCATGAGAGTGTCAGTAGTTGCAGTGAGAGATTTTAGCTTTTCTTTTAGTAGAAATAGAATTTTAATATTAAAGGACTATTTTTTTGTACCTTCAATTAGAAGGAATTTAATTTAGTTTCTAAGTTGGTTGATGATGGATATTCAGTTTATTTTAATGACTCCGTTGTTATTAAGAAAAATAAACATTTTATCTGTTCTGGTACATTGGTGGATGGTCTTTATATTATTAATCATGTTTCTCCTACTGTGCAACTAAATGAAGTGAATAACTATAATAGACCATGTAAGAGAAAACATCCTTCTGAAATGAATCAAACTTATCTTTGGCACTTGCGCCTAGGTCATATAAATCTAAGACGGATTTATAGACTGGTTCAAGATGGACCATTAGGTTCATTGGAAGTAGAGGCACTACCGGTATGTGAATCTTGCTTAGAAGAAAAAATGACCAAGCGGCCATTCTCGGCCAAAGGCAATAGAGCTAAGGAGATATTAGAATTGGTTCACTCTGATTTGTGTGGCCCAATAAACATCCAGGCTAGAGGTGGTTTTGAGTACTTTGTCACTTTTATTGATGATTACTCAAGATATGGGTATATTTATCTGATGCGCCGTAAGTCTGAATGCTTTGAAAAATTTAAAATTTTTAAGGCAGAAATGGAGAACCGCCATGGTAAAAATATCAAGACACTACGATCTGATCGTGGTGGTACCTCTTAGGGGAGTTCATATATTACTTATTAGATGCTGGGATTGAATCCCAGTTATCTGCACCTGGCACGCCACAGCAGAATGGTGTAGCTGAAAGAAGGAATAGGACTCTTATGGATATGGTTAGATCTATGATGAGTTATTCAGACTTACCTATTTCGTTTTGGGGATATGCATTAGAGACAGCTGCATATATTCTTAACTTGATACCATCTAAGTCAGTACCTAAGACACCCATAGAACTGTGGACTGGGCGCAAGCCTAGTCTAAGACATGTTCGGGTTTGGGGTTGTCCAGCACATGTACTAAAAGGCAAACCAGATAAGTTGGAATCAAGGATAGATGTATGCTTCTTTGTTGGATATCCTAAAGGAACAAAAGGTGGTTTATTTTATTGTCCTAAGGATCAGAAGGTCATTGTTAGCACCAATGCCCGATTCTTAGAGGAGGACTATATTATAGACCACAAACCCAGAAGTAAAATTGCTCTAGAAGAGTTGAGAGGCGATAAAACTAGACTGGCTCCTTTAATACCAATAGTACAAGCAGAAACACCATAAGAAAGTGGGTTCCCAAACTTCTCATTAACTATTCGTAGTGGGAGAAGTATAGTAACACAAACTGACCCTGAACTGGTACAAAAGGATACCATTAATGCACCAGTTTCAGAACCAGTGCAGGATGATGGAGCACAAGGATCAGAGTCAGATCGTATTACTACAAGCACATACAATCAGGTTGTGCCTCGTCGTAGTGGGAGGGTTGTAAATCCACCTGAACGGTATATGTTCCTTGGAGAGTCATATGACAGAATCTCTGATGAACTAGATACTGAACCCAGTAGCTACAATGAAGCATTACAGGATAAAGATGCAACTCTTTGGCAAAATGCTATGAAATCAGAGATAGAGTCTATGCACTTTAATCAGGTCTGGGATCTTGTAGAACCACCCGAAGGAGTAAAACCCATCGGATGCAAGTGGATCTATAAAAGAAGAGAGGAGCAGACGGGAAGGTAGAAACCTTCAAGGCTAGGCTAGTTGCAAAAGGTTTTACTCAGAAAGAAGGGATCGACTATGAGGAAACCTTTTCACCAGTAGCTATGCTTAAGTCTATTCGATTCTCTTATCCATTGCAGCTCATTTCGATTACGAAGTTGGCAAATGGATGTCAAGACAGCTTTCCTTAATGGAAATCTTGACGAGTGCATTTACATGATGCAACCAGATGGTTTTATAGTAAAAGGCCAGGAGCACTTGGTGTGCAAGCTTAAGAGGTCCATTTATGGACTTAAGCAGACATCTAGATCTTGGAATACTCATTTTGATCAAACTATTAAATCTTATGGTTTTGATCAAAGTCCTGACGAGTCATGTGTGTACAAGAAGCGTGATGAAAAATCTTTGATGTTTCTGGTGCTATATGTGGATAACATCTTACTTATTGGAAACGATATGGGAGTGTTATCTTCGGTCAAGGTATGGTTATCTGGACAATTTGATATGAAGGACTTGGGAGAAGCAAGTCACATCCTAGGGATCAAGCTTTTGCGAGATCGCAAGCAAAGGATGATATGCTTATCTCAAGCCACTTATATCGATAAAATTTTCACCCGTTTTAGTATGCATAATTCAATAAAAGATTTCTTCCTTTCAGGCATGGAATTTCTCTATCTAAGGATCAGTGTCCTAAGACACCTAAAGATAGAAACTATGAAGGCAGTTCCTTATGCTTCTGCAGTAGGAAGCCTAATGTATGCTATGCTTTGTACTAGACCTGATATCTGTTTTGCCGTAGGCATGGTTAGCAGATTTCAGTTAACCCTGGGCGAGAACATTGGACTGCAGTAAAACATATAATTAAGTACCTGAAAAGGACTAAAGATTATATGTTAGTTTACCAAGCATATAGTCTTATGCCTATAGGATATATAGATTCAGACATCCAATCAGATAATGAATCTAGGAAATCAACCTCGGGATATGTGTTCACTTTGGGTGGTGGAGCCATTAGTTGGAGAAGTGTGAAGCAAACTTGTGTTGCTGACTCTACCATGGAAGCTGAGTATGTGGCTGCATCTGAGGCTGCAAAGAGGCTGTTTGGCTTAGAAACTTTCTTTTGGATCTTAGTGTGATACCTTCAGTGCAATTACCTATTACACTTTATTGTGATAATAGTGGGGCAGTTGCTAATTCGAAGGAACCCAGGACCCATAAGAAATCTAAACACATTGAGCGTAAGTATCACCTGATACGTGACATCGTGCAAAGAGATGACGTGCTGGTGACCAAGGTTACATCTGAGGATAACCTGGCAGACCCTTTTACAAAGAGTTTAACTTCAAAAGTTTTTGATAGACATGTAGAGGGCATGGGAGTTAGATGTGTACAAGCATTGCTTTGAGTCTAAGTGGGAGATTGATAGAGATATAGACTAAAAGATATGCTTTCTGTTATGTCTTTATATTTTAATGAGAATTCATTTTGAGCAATGTATACCATTTACTATATATGTGCATGTGTCTAGTATTTACAAAGAGTATTTGATCTAGTGTGTAGAGTACGACTTACACACAGAAGACTAGATCATCGATTCTTTTGGAATACAAGTTTAATTGTTCACAGTTTTAGATGGAATTGGACACACCATCAGAAGAACTGTAGCACAAATTTTTAGTAGGTCTGTCTTAACTACGGGGAATGGTTTATTCTAACTATTTGTGCTAGTACACTTTGTGTGTATTGAACAGGACCCAGTTGAGTTAATTATTTTATACTGACTTTATAAAATAATTTATAACTCATGAATATTATGATTACTTGTGCTCTTAATCCGAATTCTATTTCTAGACACGTGTATGTAGTAATTATTGCTTTGATTACACATAGAGTGAGATTCTATATGAGTCAATAAACTCAGTGGATTGGGCAATAACATTATATATATGGTGAATATTAATAGTTGAAGGAAACCACGTCCTGAGAAATTGAATTGATGATATCCCATTGAGGAAGCTTATAAGTTTTGATTGTATCAAATCTTGCAAGTGGATTTTGAATCCGATACATCAAATAAGTTAAGTGGATAGGTCTCAAGGATAATAAAAGTTAATTAAATTATATTATCAGTAATTAAATTTAATTGGTGGATATCTGTAATTTTAACGTGGAGAGATAATAAGTATTTAATATTAAAGGCTCGAAAATATAAATTCGAATATGATTAGGAGTACAATTATAATTCTTTAGTGGAATGAATTGTAATTTACGTAATTGAATCCTAACCCGGGGTAGGATTGGGAGATTTAATTACGTGGGAAGTCCTTTTCATATTTGCTTATTGGTCCCTGTTGTAGCCCTATAAATACCCTCTTAGTTGGTTGCTAGGGAGACATTTTTGGAGAAAGAAAAAAAGAAACCCTAGGACGGCCAAGAGATCCCACCATCTTGTGAGAGAAAGAAGGTATTTTCGGAAATACGGCGGAAGGCTAAAAGGTTAAGGTCGAGCAATCGAATCAAAGTGTTCCAAAGTTCAAATCTGAAGGTATGATCTTGTACTCATAGATTAGAACGGTAAAAGTTTTTTTGTATTACTCATATACGCTATAGCTGTGATCTTGGGGTATTCCGTGTTCCCCAACATATATGACACAACCTTAGGGTTTTGAGTCCAATGATTCTCAAAAGGTATGCAAGCTCCAAAGGTTCATTTATAGACTTAATCAAGCCTCTACAAGTTGGAACATCCGTTTTGATAAAACAATCAAAAAGTTTGATTTTATCAAAATTGAGGATGATCCATGTGTGTACAAGAAGGTTAGTGGGAGTGTTATTATTTTTCTGATATTATATGTAGATGACATATTATTGATAGGAAACAATGTATCCTTGCTGCAAGAAGTGAAGGAATGGTTGTCCAGCAAGTTCTCCATGAAAGATTTGGGAGAAGCAGCAGCCTACATACTGGGTATTAAGATCTATAAAGATAGATTTAGGAGGTTGCTTGGATTGTCCCAATCAACGTACATAGATAAAGTGCTAAAACGGTTTAGCATGAAGGAATCCAAGAAGGGATTCCTACCGGTATCGCATAGGATAATCTCTCCAAGGACATGAGTCCTAAAACCCAAATGGAGAGAGAGCACATGAATAGGATTCTATATGCATCAGCAATCGGATCCATCATGTATGCGATGCTATGTACGAGACCTGATGTTTCTTATGCATTGAGTATCACTAGTAGATACCAGACAAACCCTGGTGAGAAACATTGGATGGCCGTCAAGAATATCCTTAAGTACTTACGAAGGATTAAGGATATGTTCTTGGTTTATGGAGGACCCGAACTCATAGTTCAGGATTATACGAATTCTAGTTTCAAGTCTGATAAATATAATTATAAATCTCAATTAGGATATGTCTTTACACTCAATAGTGGTGCAGTCAGCTGGAAGAGTTCCAAGTAGGAAATGACTGTCGACTCTACAACCGAGTCCGAGTACATTGTAGCATTAGATGCAGCCAATGAAGCAGTTTGGATCAAAAAGTTTATCACTGAACTTGGTGTGGTTCAAAGCATTGCTGATCCAATACACTTGTATTGAGACAACAATGGAGCTATTGCACAAGTTAAGGAGCCAAGGTCTCATCAGAGGTCCAAACATATACTCAGGAGATACCATGTAATTAGAGAGATTATTGGTAGAAATGATATAAAAATAGAACGAGTCCCCACGAAAGATAATATTGCCGATATATTCACTAAAGTCTTGCCGCAGTAGAAGCATGATGGTCATGCTGAGTCACTTGGTATTGGATACATGGGTGATAGGCTCTAGTGCAAGTGGGAGATTGCTAGTGTATGCCTTATATCCAATCGGATTGGATGCTATATACATTCTATGAATACAAATCAAATAAAATGGTTTCTTTATCTATCCAGATGTCTTTTATTTGATATATTTGTGTGTGAGATAAAGTCCAAAAGAATGTGAACCGTGCATATGGAATTTGTAATAGAGATTACAAATTGTGAGATTCAAATTGCACGTTATGGTTTGATTCTTTAAACTTTTCTAGTCGATGTGTAGATGGGACTGGACACCATCGAACACCATGAGACTAGCACACATTGCATATCCTCACCCTTGGGGTGAGCAGCTGATTTCACAAGCTGAAGTATGAAGATACTTGGATAGGTATGTGGATGCTCGTTATTATAACGATGCATTGGATGACCCGTACAGAGATCCCATATGGATATTCTATATAGTGTTGATAGTTGATCTCTAATGACGGTGGTGTGAGTGATCCTTTGACTTGAGATCTTCATTGCATCTCATGTGTGGAATGTCATGCTTTGATGATATCCAAACGTCGCTCTAGCCATGGGTGGCAAATATGGTGTCAGTTGGGAATGACATGAAGCACATGAAGATGGTGTTTGACCAAGATAGGATTCATTTTCCTTGATAGAAAGGGTTATATCCCATGACCACTTGATGGATTAAATTGATTGTTAAATCCTTGCAAGGTTGAGTTGGAATTCGAAATGGTTTCGAAGTTCTAATTCATATGAGTCAATTTTTTCTGAGATCAAGTAAACAAAGATCAATTACAGGGTTGACACATTCCATACCACTGATTGATCTGGGATATGTGACGAAAGGATTTGATCATACGGTAACCGTTCATGGACAGGTGTTGATGGCCACGTCAACAAAACCTTTAGCAGTTGGGTGGTCATGATGCTTTGCTAGAGGCCTCTTATGATCTATAATCATGTTGGTGACTTGGACAAAGAGTTATCCAATCATTCCTAGGGTCTATGATTAGGACATGATTATTGCCAATATGTTAAAGGGCCTAATGGGTCACACGCAATAAGGAGAATTTTGGATGAATTAAAATGAGAATTAAATTAGATTTAATTCAGATAAGATGATCAATTAAATAATTAGGTGAGACCCAATTTAAAGAAGATATAATAATAATGGATATGATCCATTATAGTAGAAGGAATGTTAGAGAAATTATTTGTGCATATGATGAACAAATAATTGGATACCCAAATATGACTTGATCCTTGTGATGGATGGCTCTGATTATTTGGGTATAGATGGCCAATCTTAGTCATGTGAAGATGGAATCATGCCCATGGGATGAGGCATGATGAATATCTACGGTTCGATGATGAACACGTACAAATTGGGGCATGTAGTTATGAGATAACCAACTCTTAATTTCAAAGGCTGAGATTGTGACACTTAGATTAATGTTACCATGAGAATGAGAGTTTCTTCTATTTTCTTGGATTAATGTTACCATGATGTCACCATGAAAATGGGAGTTTCTTCTATTTTTTTGGATTAACGTTACCATGACGTTACCATGAAAAGAGGTCTCTTCTTCTTCCTTGGAATATTTTCTTTTTCACCCTACAAATATGGTTCCTTCCTATTAGGAAGGCAGAGCATGAGAAGAAAAAGATTAGATCTTTCTTCAAAGATATTTTCTGTATTTATGTAAGGAAATTCAAGAGGCACTAGCACCCCTCTCTCTCCCATAGTGTCATCTTCATACCTTGGAGGTCTTCATCCCCTCTTCTCCGCATGGATCACCGTTATAGGCCGGACACGTGGACAGCTAGTGGAAAAGGATTAACTGGCTTTATCCTCATCTACATCGATAAAGGACTCAGGTATGAATAAAATTAGATTTTATTTGAGATTTAATGAATCTGTTCCTAAGGATCCTGGGCATCTAGGAATTTTATATTATATCTTCCGCAATGTTTATATAAATTTGATTCATATCTTGTATACATAATTCCCATCAGTTCCATCTTCCTCGACTCATCTTGGAAGTTAGTAGTTTGACTTGAGGCTTGTGTGGACTTTTTAAAGATGGCTGAGCCCACTTCTGCCCCTTAGGCATTTGCCGGAACGATCTTAGGGTGTCGAAGCCTTTTGGAACTTCCTCGGGGGTTTCTTCGACCGGCTCGATGGTTGACTCAAGAGTCGCCGAAACCATCGAAGGTCTTGAATTGTCTCAGGGGTTTCTTCAGTCGGCCCGAGGATGACCTGATGGTCGCGAGACCATCGAAAGTCTTTTGGAATCATCTTGGGGGTTTCTTTGGTCGGTCCGGGAGTTGACTCGAGAGTCGCCAGAATCATCGAAGGTCTTGAATTGCCTCGGGAGTTTCTTTGGTTAGTCGAGAGCCTTTTGGAACTGCTTCGAGGGTTTCTTCGATCGGCCCAGGGGTTGACTTGAGAGTCATCAGAACCATCGAAGGTCTTCATTTCGATCGGCCCAGGGATTGACTTGAGAGTCATCGGAACCATCGAAGGTCTTGAACTGCCTCGGGGGTTTCTTTGGCTGATTCGGAGGTGACCTGATGGTTGCGAGACCATGGAGAGCCTTTTGAAACTGCCTCGTGGGTTTCTTTGGCTGGCCTGGGGGTTGACTCGAGAGTCATCGGACCATCGAAGGTCTTGAACCTATTTGAGGGTTTCCTCGGCCAGCTTGGGGATGACCTGATGGTCGCGAAACCGTTGAGTGCCTTTTGAAACTGCCTCGGTGGTTTCTTTAGTCAGCTCGGAGGTTGACTCGAGAGTCATCGGAACCATCAAAGGTTTTGAACCATCTCGAGGGTTTCTTTGGCAGGCCTAGGGATGACCTGATGGTCGCGAGACCATTGAGAGTCTTTTGGAACTGCCTCAGGGATTTCTTCAACCGGCTCAGGGATTGACTCGAGAGTCGCCAGAACCATCGAAGGTCTTGAACTACCTCGGAGATTTCTTCGGCCGGCCTAGGGGTGACCTGATAGTCGTGAGACCATCGACAGCCTTTTGGAACTGCCTCAGGGGTTTTTTCGACCGGCCCGGGGGTTGACTCAAGAGTTGCCGGATCCATCGAAGGTCTTGAACTATCTTGAGGGTTTCTTTGGCTGGCCCAGGGGTAACCTAATAGTCACAAGACTGTTAAGAGCCTTTTGAAACCGCCTCGTGGATTTCTTCAGGCGGCCCAAGCGTTGCTAAACTTCCAAGTTGGATGAGAAGGTAGCATTTGAAACTCCTCTTGCTTTCATCAGCTAAATGCGTATACCATTGATAATATCGACGGAGATTGTCTGCGTTATAGGTGTGAGGGATTAGCCGCCCATCAAGCCCTTCGATCCGGTATGCTCCTCGGTGAAGTACTTCAGTGACCCGATAGGGTCCCTCCCAGTTTGAAGATAGCTTGACTCCTTTTGTTCGCTTCGATACTTTGGCACTTCTATCCAACTGAAAGCCAACCTTGACTTCATCGACGAAGCACGAGATCACGCGCAGCTCAGAATGGCTGCATTTCATCAATGAGTGGCAAAATATTACAACACCCGAGTCTAACCTAAGACATTTTGCCCCAAAGACTTGGAAGGCCAATCTCTACGGGGATGACTGCTTTTGATCCAAAGGCAAAGCTGAAGAGAGTCACTCCTGTGGGGGTCCTTGAAGTTGTATGATATGCCCATAGCATGCTCGGGAACTCCTCCACCCATCTGCCTTTGAAATCATCCAATCGGATTCTAAGGCCCTGAAGGATGGTTCGATTCATGACCTTGGCTTCTCCATTAGTCTGTAGATGGCTGATAGAAGTGAAGCGATAGTAGATGTTCAGCTCAGCGTAGAACCTCTTGAAGGTGGCATTGTTAAATTGTCGGCTGTTGTCGGTGATGATGGTGTGGGGTAGTCCAAAGCAACAGATGATGGACTTCCAAAAGAAGGACTTCACCTTGCTTTCGATAATTTTGGCTACCGCCTCGATCTCGACCCATTTAGTGAAGTAGTCGATGGCGATGAGAAGAAACCTCCGTTGATCCAAAGATGGGGGAAATGGTCTAAGGATATCCATCCTTCATTGGGCGAAGGGCCACAAGGCCAAGAACAGACTCAGTTGAGAGGCTGACTATCGCGGGATATTGGCATGCCGCTAGCAGCTATCGTACTTTTGAACCAATTCAATAACATCCTCTCGCGTGGTAAGCCAATAATAACCCTGATGGAGAGCTTTGTATGCCAGCGATATGTCCCCCAATGGTTTTCACATATGCCTTTATGGATCTTTCTGAGGATGTAGCCGGCATCTGCAGGACTGACATACTTGAGGAGAGGGTAAGAGAAGGACCTCTTATATAATTGCCCATTTAGCAGTAGGAACTTGAAAGCCCTCCATTTGAGCAGCCTAGTTTTTGTGCGATCAGTAGGAAGAGTGCCATCGATGAGGTAGCGGATGTAGGCATCCATCCACGTTGGCTCCTGTATAACTGGCAGGACCTCTTCCGCGACATCAATACTTGGAGCTTCCAGGTACTCAAAATAAGTTCTCCCCAAAGTATTATCCACTGAGGTGGCTAGCCATGATAGGCCAGTCCTAACATTTTTACCCCTGGAAATGTAGCTGATGCTGAAATGGATTAATGAGGAGGTTTGTGACATGACCTTATTCAAATACCGAAACATAATAGGGTCTCGAGCTTCATATTCCCCGATGATTTATTTGGAGATAAGTTGGGAGTCGATGAAGGCTTTGAGGCACTTTACTCTGAGTTTTCATGCGAGCTTTATTCCGACCAATAGGGCTTCATACTCGGTTTTATTATTTGTGGCCTTGAAGAGGAACCAAAGGGCGTATTCCAACACCATTCCTTTCGAGCTCGTGAGAATGAGACCCGCTCCACTTCCTTAGGAGTTGGAGGTACCATCTATATGGAAAACCCAGGTCCTCATTGCTCTCTCGGGCTCATCATCCGAGCATATCATTAGGGTTTCTTTGCGTTGTTCCTTGGTCTGGGTGCACTTGATCAAGAAATCTGCCAACACTTGGGACTTCAGAGCCAATCTCAACTAGAATAAAAGGTCGAATTCTCCTAATTTGATTATCCATTTAGCCAATCGATCGAAGGTGTCAGGACGAGCTAAGCTAGCCTTGAGGGGTTGGTCCTTAAGCACCACGATCGGATGGGCTTAAAAATATGGTCTGAGATACTGAGTGGAGATGATTAGAGCAAAATTGATTTTTTTTAGTTTTAGAGTACCTGATCTCTGCATCATAGATCACTTTGCTAGTGTAGTGGATGAGCTTTTACGCTCCATCAGAGTCAAGGTGCATGAGAATGAAGCTGACCGCTTTTGCAAAGGCGGCGAGGTAAAGAAAAAGGCTCTCCCCCTCCCTCGGCTTTGACAACAACTATGGGGTGGACAGGAACTCCTTCAGTTCTTCAAAGGCTTTCTGGAAATCCTTCGTCCACTTAAAGCCGTTCACCTTGCAAAGCTTTGAAGGAAGGCAAACATCTCTCAGCTGATCTTAACAGGAAACGGCTTAGAGCGGCCACTCTTCTCTTAAGTCATTGTACCCATAGTTGTTAGACCCGGCCTGGACATCGACCCGGCTAAGAGCTCGGGTCACTGGATCACCGGTTTAACTGTTGGGTTACTGGTTCAACCATTGGATCAATTATTTTAATATAAAAATATATTTATATTAATAAAAATTAATTTTTAATAAAAAAAATTAAGATCAACATGATAATAAACTTTAACATCTAATGATATAAAAATTATAAATTATAATCATTAAACTAATAATTCAAAAGTGATATATATATAATTATTTAAAATTTAAATAAAAATATCAAAACACACTTAAAATTTACTAGATAAAATCCTTCTATGGTTAAGGATAAACTTGAAATTTTTAAATAAAAATATATTTATATTTATCTCCACCAAAAATTCTTTCAAACTTTCAACTGGCAAGATTTTATTAATCTCCTTCTATGCACAACATTTTTGTGTTAATAATTAAAATCCTCCTATAGTTAAGGATAAACTGTTGTGAAAACTGAAAAGACCCATCTCTCGGTCTCTTATCCCTTCAAGTACTCTTGAGACCCCACAACCCACGAGTAATAATCCTTAGGCCTGGGCGGCGAAGCCATCAGACCATCGGGTAACAAGGGGCTTCATGGCAACCGACTTTCGGAAAGGTGGGATCAATCGATCTTCTGTCGGTTGAAGGATCGAGCCGATGAAAAAAAAAATCAATCGATCTTCTGTTGGTTGAAGGACCGAGCCGATGAAAAAAAAATCAACGGAATGATGATGCATTGTTTTTCAGTTCTTGAAATTTCTTATGAAATTCTTGGTCCTTACCGTCACAGAAGCCCTTAGTCCTTAGTCACAAAAGCCCGGGGGAGAGGAAGGCGCAGTCGACGAAGAGGAAGAGGTGCAGTCAGCGAAGAAAGATACGGAGCCAAACCAAGAAACGACACAGTGATCAAGCAGCGAAGAAGATTGCAGAAGAGAAGGGATTGGGGAGGATTACGGAGCGAAGGAGGAGGCCGGAGGGGTTTTCTGAGAGAAAGATTGAACCTTGAAGCAAGAGACGGAGGTTGGCGTCATTGCATCCTGATCGATGGTGTCGACAACCCATCGGAAGAAACATAGAAGTCGAAGGGACGAAGGCCAAAGTAAAGAAACTACCAGAGAATTTGAAATGTTTGCTAAACTCGTAACCCGTCCGGTTCAGCCTGGATTGACTGATTCACGGGTGAACCGGATGGGTTAACCGGATTTTTTTGGGTGCCTTGTACATCCAGTTTTATGTCAGAACCGGACCGGCTTAGCCTTCGCGTCCCGGTTCAACCGGTCCAGCCGATCGGTCCGGTCCGGTTCTGACAACTATGGTTGTACCTTCTTTTTATTGGTTGGTTGTCTCATATCAAGAATAGCCTAAATCTTCTTCAAATTTGCTTCAATCCCCTACTGGGTTACCAAAAATCCTAGGAACTTCCCAGTGGTGACTCCAAATGCACACTTGCGAGGGTTAAGCTTCATTTGGCAGCGTCGGAGATTATTGAAAGCCTTCTCCATATCAGCAACATGGTCGGTGGTGCGGGTGCTCTTGGTCAGCATGTCATCCACATACACTTTCATGTTGTGCCCAATTTGATCTTTGAAGACCTTATTCATTAATCTCTGATAAGTGGCCCCTGCATTTTTCAAACCAAAGGGCATTACCTTATAGCAATAAATGTCTTTCTCGGTGATGAAGGAGGTATTCTCCTCATCCTCTGGGTTTATCTTTATTTGATTGTATTTGGAGAAGGCATCCATGAAGTTGAGGAGTTCATGGCCATATGTGGAATCAACCAATTGGTCAATCTGAGGCAGTGGAAAGCTATCTTTCGAACATTCTTTATTGAGGTCAGTGAAGTCGATGCAAATCCTCTAGCTTCCATTCGCTTTGTGTACCATTACTACATTGGCCAGCCACTCCGGATAGTATGCTTTCCGAATGTGGCTGGCAACAAGTAGTTTATTGACTTCTTCATCAATGGCCCTCTATCGCTTGGGGGCAAAACTTCTCTTTTTTTGATGGATGGGCCAGTACCTTAGGTCAATATTGAGCTTGTGAGTAATTACTTCCGAAGGTATGCCGGACATGTTTGACGCTGACGAAGATGTCTGAGTTTGCCTGCAAGAAGGCAAGGAGTTGCTTTTTAGCCTCCATGGGAAGAAGCTCGCTGATTTGCACCATCTTCGCCGGGTCATCTCCTAGTGGGAAGGTCAGCAGGCGCTCAGCCAGCTCTCCTTTTTTTTGATTCTCTAAGATCGAGCAGTTCTGAGGTTAATGAAACTATCGCCTCCTGGGGGCTAGGAGCCATATGGTAGCATAGCTGCACTGGATTTTGTTCCCCGTGCATCTCGCCAACCCCTTCACTGGTGAAAAATTTGACAAGAAGACGTTTAGTAGATATCATCGCATCAAGGATGTTTAGACCAGGTCGTTCGAGTATGGCATTGTAGGCTAATGGCACCCGGACCATCAGGAATCTCATTAGGACCGTGCTTTGACACGGTGATGTCCCTGCCATAACTGGTAGGGTAATTTTTCCTTTCATCTTTACAGAATCTTTTGTGAAGCTGAACAGAGGTACTAGCATCAGTTGGAGGAAGATGTGAGATAAACTCATCCGAAGAAAAGCATCATAGGTAAGAATGTCGGCGGAGCTTCTACTATCAACTAAAGTTCTTTTTAGGATGTTTAGCGATTATCATGGAGACGACAATGCTATCATCAGTCATGTTATTTACCCTTGCTAGCTTTCCTTTGGCAAAGGGGATTACATTTTCTATGCTCTCATCTCCCCTTGGTCTTTTTGAGGAAAAAGTTGACTTTCAGGAAACCATGCCTACCATCTTCTTCGTCGGAGAGTTATCGACGTTGACCTGGATAGGCTGAGGTCCCATTAGCGCTAGAACAGCTGGAGGTCCTCCTTTCTGGACGAACCTCCTAAGATAGCCCCTCTAAATGAGCTCCTCGATGACATGCTTCAGATTGCGATAATCTTCTGTATCGTGACTGTAGTCTTGGTGAAAATGGCAATAATGGCTCCTATCGCGGATGGCCTCCTTCTTTAATGGAAGATGGCATTAGAGGTAAGGCTCGCCCTCAATCTCTATGAGGATGTGAGACCTGAGAGCGAGGAGAGGTGTGATGTTGTCTTTCCTCTGAGCGAAGCTCTAGCACCGATTATCTGATCGGCACGGGGGCTCATGCTTCTTAGGGTGAGGCTTGCTTGGCTCCACATGGACCAGCTTCTTATTGGGCCTTCCTTCAGCTTCTCTCTGCGTGAAGTCAGCTTTGTCAGCACGGATATATTTCTGCGTGCGACTTAGGAGCTCAGTGTAGGAGCTGGAAGGCTTTTTGTCTAGTGAGTAGGTGAAGCGGGAGGGATGAAGTTTCCGCTTCAGGGTTAAAGTGGCCACAACATCATCGAGGTGATAAAACTTCAGGGTGATCGTCTTGAAATGGGCCACAAAATCTTTAGGGGTTCCTCCTCCTTCTGTTGAACGGAGAACAAACTGTCTACCATCTGGGGAATCCTTCGATAGGCATCAAAGTGTATCAAAAAAGTCCTCTCCAGCTATTAAAAAGAGTCGATGCTGCATGGAGGTAGATGAGAATACCAGGTGTGCACAGTCTTTTGCAGGGTGGCAAAAAAATCAATGCATAGAAGGGCATCAGTCGCCCCTTGAACTTGCATGAAAGCCTTATAGCTCTTGAGATGGTCAAGTGGATCCGTGGTGCCATCATACGGATCTAACTGAGAAAGGAAAATTCTGAAAGGAATGGGCTCTTCTATAATACAATGAGTGAGGGGTGGATGAGTGTCGTAGTCCACCTTCGGCTGGTTGTTGAGCCTCTGGCTGAGCTCCTCCAACCGTCGGTGTTGTTCGTCCAAGCACCTCTCCACCTTTAAATTGATATGCTCACCCGATGATTCAGAAGATGAGTAGGGGGAGGAGTGGCACCAATGGCGGTGTCCTCGCTCGGGTTCCTTCCCATGCTGCCGCCTGGGAGAGGGATTGCTTGAATGACGAGCGGAGGACCGCAGCCTCTTGAAAGCTTCACGGTGGTGGTGCCTAGGTGAAGCATGACGGTGGTTATCCTCTCTCTGAGAAGATTTTCTGCGGGTAGATTGTTGGCTAGCTGAGTAGCTACCGCAGGCGGTGTGGGAGGCCTGGGTTGCTGCTGAGTGGCCACAAAGTGTTGATTCTATAGCTCGTGAACTGCTGTAACCAAGGCTTGGACTTGTTGGGTGAGGGTGGCCAGTTGATCGGATGGAGTAGCCAAAGCTGACAGTGAAGGAGCAGGGATGTTGGGGAGTTTGTTGAAAAATTATATGCCCCAATCTTATTGATTTTGATGATTACCAAAAGCCATGTGTACATTAAAAGATGTAATGAGTTTATTTACATGAGCAATGAATTTATTTTGAACAATCAATGAGAATGTTAAAGTTTGACTTTAATCAATTGAAAGTAACTTCAAGCTCAATGTTTAAGCTTTCAAAAAGAAATTTTATAATTCATATTTAATCAATGAGTTTTTGGAACATTTCTTGAATTGATTCTTAATGTCAATTTTATTGAATTCAAGTCAAAACAATGATTTAAAATGAATCTGGAACGAATTTAAAGTCAATCAGAAAACTTTCTGATTTTTGATACGTTCCGGAGCCGACTCTTGAGTTTCAGAGTCGACTCCCCTCAGAGTACAGAAATGACTGTCTCGAGTTGAGTCGACCCCCGATTCTGTCGAGCCGACTCCATGACTGTGCGAGTCGACTCCGCTCAGACACCAGAGGTGTGTTTTTCTGAGCACTTCGCGAGTCGACCCCAACTTTTCATGAGTCGACCCCCGACTTTCAGGAGTCGACACTTTACTTTTGGTGAGTCGACCCTTTGACTTTCTAAACATTTCTATTTTTAGTATCACGACTTCGAGCCGACTCGGGAAAAGCATGAGTCGACTCCAGCAAATCTGGGCAAAATTTTTCGAATGCCAACTCAGCTCAACGGTAAGATTTTTGATTAACGGCTATTTTTCTTTGTTTCTAACGGCTATATTTTTGCAGAATCTATAAATAGAGAAGCCTTTTCAAATCAAAGAGATACAAAAGAGAGATATTCATTTCAAGAGAAAAGAAAAGAAAAATCGAAAAACAGAGCTTCATTTGAAAAAATCCGTGATTCAAAATAGAGTGAAAGAAAGAGTGTGAAATCAAAGGAAGCTCCTTCTGTGTTCAAGCTCAACAATCCAAGGAAGCTTCAGAAGAAAATCCAAGAGCTATTCAAGAGCATCTCAAGTGATTTTCAACACTCAAAGAAAAGAGGAAAAGCCCAAATCAACTCCAACATACATTCCGTGAAGAATCCAAGCTGAGGCCTGATTCTACACTTCAAAGGAGTTGAGGAAAAGAGAAAAGCTCAAAGCCAACCAACTGCAAATCAGGCTTTTCTAAACTTTATTCTTATATTTGTTTATCTGCTCATTAGGAGCTTTGTAACTGAAAAACAATATTCTATTCTTTGTGTCTAGTTCAATCTGGGGATTGAACTAGTGGAGGTAGTCTTACCTCGGTACAAGCTTGGTAAAGCTTGGGTTAGGGTTTTTGTGCTGGTGAGCCCTTGAAAACCAGCTGGGTTCGTTGTGCCCGGGAAAACAACAAGTTTGAGTTGTGAGCTTGTAAAACAACTCTGCTGTAATCTAGGGTGATTATAGTGTGGACCCAAGTGAATCTTGGGAGTGGACGTAGGTGTTGGATACACCGAACCACTATAAAATCTTTGTGTTTGCCGTGCTTTCATTGTCTCTTTCTCTATCTCTGTTTTATTCACTGCACTTTGTATTTGCATTGCTATTGCCTTCATTCTTCTTAAGCTAAACATTTTTAAAAGGCTAATTTTTAAAGAACCCAATTCACCCCCCCCCCTCTTGGGTTGTCATCTGGGCCAACAAGGGAGGTGGCTTCCTGCTATTCAGCGTGCTATGGACGCCCCTCAGCATAACTGACAGAGGCCTCCTAAGCGTGTGTCACCACCATTATTGTCTTAGAGGGGGCCGGCGAGGTTCTTGCAACCTAATGTCACAAAGCTATCTTTCCTTTAGTGCGCCCAACCCCTACTTGGCATGCCACTCTGTTGATGCATGATCACCTTATGCAAACGTCTGTAAGAGCATTGTGAGTTGCAGATGAAGTTTCTCTCAAGACGGAACCTACAAAAAGTCTCAGGGACCGGATATTCTGACGGGGACCCTCCAATGCTCAAGTCAGTGATTAGAATCACAGCTGTGAGCTTGAGGAAGCTCGAAATAGAGAGTTAGAATTGTGAAGCTCTCTGAGTGCTTGAGTGTTCATACCTGGTCAGGGGTTCCTCTTACCCATTTTATAGATATTCCTTATCATCTGGCGATGAAATGAGTCATGTAGAGCCTCATGATAGATGATGAATTTTGGACGGAATGTCAGAATTAGTGAGGTTTATCCCATCTGATCTAAGTGATTGGGGCCTCATGATGGATGATGACTTTTTGGATGGAAGTCTGAATTAATGAGGTTTGTCCCATCAGACATGCAGGCCGCAGGTGGTTGATGGGCTAGATCTTATCAGGAACGTGGACCGTAAGCAGTTGGTGGGCCTATTTTGTTAGAGTTGAGGCCGCCCTTGGAAGCAGGGCCGAGTCCGAGGATGAGACCGCCTTGAAGCCGGGGTCAAGTCCGGAGATGAGGCCACCTTGAAACCAAGGCCGAGTTCGAAGATGAGGCTGCCTTGGAGCTAGGGCCGAATCCGGATATGACGTCGCCTTGGAAGTTGGGGCCGAATCCAGATTCGACAGCATCCTTTCAACTTCCTTCATCAGATAATTTTGATCGTTAACTTACACGTTAGCCACATCACTTAATTTTTGGATTGATTCTTAATGATCATTTCTAGAATTCAAGTAGACTAGCTTCGTTGTCACCTTATTCCTCGTAAAAGGATATCTTAGCAGGAAGCAAGGAAAGAAAAGTGAACAAGGCTTAGGATTTAGATTGGATTTTTATTTGGACTATAAATGTCTTCCACTATTTTTTTTTTCTTGAAGAGAAAGGGAAAGAGATCCACTATCATATAATTTTCCAAGTTTAAATTCTTGGAGATAAATCATTTAACACTTGAAATCAGAAAGTGTATTTGTTAAGCAAAAAGGTGTGACCCCTTCCATGAGCCTTAATTCACAGCCAAAACAAATTTTCAATGGTGCAAAAGCAAATTTATAGCTTCATCATTCTCATTTATAATATGATATTTACATCTGTTGCCGCGGAAATCCATTCTCCGACTCGGATGCACTTTCAGCTCCTGATCCGGATGCTGATCTCGTCGCCTCGGGATGGAACCTACAAGACAGTCCGCATGCAGAGAGTGCTGTGGGGGTTGTCCTATGTGGGGGACTCTTCGACGCCCAAATTAGTAGAGATTCATAGTAAGCAGATGTGAGGAGAAGACTCTCACAAAGAAAATGTTCCTCCGGGGCTCTTGCGAGAGCTCTAACGGAGTATGAGATTCAGTTAGTAAATGAATGCATAAGGGGCTGTCTTAGAGTTTACACGTGTACCTGAGAGGTTGGAATGCTGTGGTATTTATAGTGTAGGGAGAAATAAACTCCGAGGCATGCATATTTTTAAAATTTGATAACTATTATCAATGCGGAAACTAAAAGATTGCATATTAATCTATCTAATATGCATCAAGATCATATATTTGCCTTATATATAGGATCGCTTGATCTAAAATATGCATATAATAATCATCAAGATCATATCTTGATCCTCAACGTGAGAAGTTGTACTTCTTGCCTTGAATCATGCCTTAAGGTTTAGGGATCATATCACTTACCTTAAGGGCAGTTGGTAAATCCTTTTGTGCTCTGCAGCCGTTCAATCGTCCGGCCTCTAGTATCGTCCACGCGAAGCCCCGAATGATCAGATTTTCGAGAGTGCTAGCTCACAGAAAAATAACTTTGCTGATCTTGAATCCTCCCACTTGAATCTTCCTCCAAGATCCACCACACTTCGCTAACACCAGAATCACTAGGATTTTCTATTCTAACCTTTTAGAATTTCAATCCATGACATATCGTGTATTGTTGTTCTGTGTAATCTCGTGAGGGATGTCCTCTATTTATAGTCTCATTTTAGCTAGCCCATTGAATTCTAACATTTAGAGTTCCGCCGTTTGGTACAAAGCAAAGAGACGTCGAACCAAAGAGGCACGGCGTTTGGTTAATTCCGACGTTCGGTGAAAACCAAAGAGATGCGGCGCTTGGTTAATTCCGACGTTCGGTGAAAACCAAAGAGTCCCAATGTTTGGCTAATTCCGAGAGGTACATGAATTCTAACACTTAGAATTCCAACGGGAGAAGATTAATGTCAGGCATTAAATTCTATATGAGAATTTAATCTCTCATGAGATGAGATTTCAGCCATCTCATCATGTGAGATCCTTATGCGAGAGGTTTGGGTTCAGATGATGGTTTAATCTGATCTAAATTTATTGGACTGAACCCACATAGATCATAGTCCTAGCCCAAATCAAATTTGGCTAGTCCTGAATTTATTTAAATCCAAATCAAGTCTAATTTCAAATCAATATTTAAAATTGACTAGACTTAAACCAAATTGAATCTTATTCACTTGTACTTAACCCAATTGAGATAATTCAATCAATCAAATTGATTAATTAAATCATATACGATTCTCAATCGTTGATCAGCAAATAGATCATCATAGGAAACTTCTATGCGTGTGACTCTCTAAGTTCGAACCTAAGCCAGTAGCATAGAAACAACTTTCTATACTAATCGATGTGCCCATCTAGCAATGGAACCCAACGTCCGAATAGGTTGAAGAGTTGCCGAGCAAACTCCAAGAACCCTAAGAAATAGTTACCGTATAATTCATCCTCTTGACCACAAATGCTAAGGATGGCTTAAGAGCCTGTCAACTCTAAACAGCAAATCCATAAAGTGATTTCAATTTTAGTGATCATGTAACTTTCACATGAAGTTCCTTGGCCAAGGTCTTGCTAAATTGAAACACAAGAATTTCTCCTTTTAACGGGATAGGTCAAATTTCATCTTGATCCACAACTGACTACCACAAGTATTTGACTGCACCCAGTAACCTTTCGTAGCTGGATTAAAAATTCAGATGGTCCAGCACTTAAGTACAATGAGTTGCTTGTAAGCCACTGGTTGTGATCTTCAGGTCTGAAGGATACTTATACCTATATCTTCTCGGATTAACTCTTGACAGTAGAGTATCCGAAAATGAGTCACGTTCGGTGAAATGTACTCCTACACTTTCACATGTATGTCATATAGTGTCTCTACACTCCTTGGTTAAGAGGACAACCAACAAATATGATATACAACGTCCTATAATTGATAGTACTATGGCGCTATCATAGTATGTCATTTGGTCGTGAACTCTTTTAAGGACCTTCAAAGATAAATCCTCCTTTATCGTGAAGGAAGATCCTGAGGGCTTCAATACCATTAGGAGTTTTAAGAAGATGTTATTGTATGAATAAACTACCAAATAACTTTTATTAATATATCAATTTATATACAATTTACATTAGCACAATCATCAAATGATTGGCTTTAGGATACAATTCCCAACAAACTCCTACTTAGCCTAAAGCCACTCATTACAGTATCTAATACCCATCTTTAATTTATAGTCATCAAACTCCTTGATGCTGAGTGCTTTAGTAAATGGGTCACCTAGGCTTTCCTTTCCATCAATCTTCTGAAGATTTATGTCACCTCGGTCTACAATCTCTCGTATAAGATGAAACCGACGCAGTAAGTGCTTGGTGCGCTGATGTGCTCATGGTTCCTTTGCTTGAGCTATGGCACCAGTGCTGTCACTGTACAATAGGACTGGTCCATCTATGGAAGGTGCCACTCCAAGCTCAGAGACAAACTTTCGCAGCCACATAGCTTCTTTCGCAGCATCTGATACAGCGATGTACTCTGCCTCGTACACTGAATCTGCCACTATATGTTGCTTAGAACTTTTTCAGCAAACAACTCCACCATTTAGGATAAACATGAAACCCGATACACTTTTGCTATCATCATGATCTGATTGGAAACTGGAATCAGTATATCCAATAAGTTTCAAATCAGACTCTCTATAGACTAACCACTGGTCCTTAGTATTTCTCAAATACTTAAGGATTGTCTTAACAACTTGCCAGTATTTTTCTCCTGGATCAGATTGGTATCTACTCACTACTCCTAGTGAGTATGCCAAATCTGGTCTTGTACATGTCATGGTGTACATAATCGATCCCACTGCCGAAGCATATGGAATTCGACTCATACGTTCTCTTTCATTAGGAGTTGTCGGACAATCCTTCTTAGAAAGATTAATTCCATGGCCTATCAGAAGATAGCCTTTTTTTGGAATTCTCCATGCTAAACCTCTTTAGCATGGTGTCAATGTACGTAGATTGGGATAAACCAAGCATCCTCTTAGATCTATCTCTATAAATCTTCATCCCTAGGATGTATGATGCTTCTCCCAGATCTTTCATGAAGAATTATGATGATAACCATGTCTTTATTCCTTGTAATGCAGGGATATCATTCCCGATTAAGAGAATATCATCCACATATAATACAAGAAATACAATAATGGAATCGTTAGCCCATTTATAAATGCAAGGTTCTTCTTTATTCTTAATAAAGCCATAAAATTTGATCACTTTATCAAATCATATGTTCCAACTCCTAGATGCTTGCTTAAGTCCATAAATAGATTTCTGTAGCCTGCATACTTTAGACTCGTCTTCAGATATAAAAACTTCAGGTTGTATCATATACACCTATTCTTCTAAATCACCATTTAGAAAAGCAGTTTTAACATATATCTGCCAAATCTCATAATCGAATGAATTTTAGCATTGCCACAGAAGAAAATGTTTCATCATAGTCAATACCATAACGTTGACGATATCCCTTGGCAACCAGACGTACTTTGTAGGTCTCTACCTTTCCGTATGCACCTCTTTTCCTCTTGAAAACCCATTTATACCCTATGGGTTTTATCCCTTCGGGTGGGTCAACTAATGTCCATATATTATTGTCCTTCATGGAATCATGTTCGGATTTCATGGCATCAAGCCATTTATTAGAGTCAGTCCTTTGCATAGCATCCATATAGGTGATTAGATCCTCGTTGTTCTCATCGAGTTCAACAGGATCTTTATTTTGGACCAAGAAACCTAAGTATCTGTCCGGTTGATGTGATACTATACCAGATCGCCTTATTGGTGCATCTAAAATGGGTTTTGAGTTTGATCTAATCAACTCAGATTCTAAGAGTTCACTGGTTTGTGTTGTTCCTTCTACTTGATGAACTTCCTCAAGTTCAATATTAGAGCTATTTGTTCCTTCACTAAGGAACTCCTTTTCAAGAAAAACTGCTCTATTACTAATGAACAACTTTTGTTCTTTAGTATTGTAGAAGTAATATCCTTTGGTTTCTTTCGGATAGCTGATGAAAAAATATTTGTAAGATTTGGGTTCAAGTTTGTCTAATTTTGCACGTTTCACATAAGCCGGACACCCCCAGACTCTCAGATAGGTGATAACCGGTTTATGTCCATACCACATCTCATGTAGAGTTTTAGAAACATACTTACTTGGAACCTTATTGAGAATATGACAAGCTGATTCTAATGCATATCCCCAAAATGATATTGGCAAGCTTGCAAAACCCATCATGGACCGAACCATGTCTAACAGAGTTCAATTCCTTCTTTCCGACACACCGTTATGCTGTGGTGTTCCAGGAGGAGTCCATTGGGAGAGAATCCCATTCTCCCTTAAATATGTCACAAAGTCATTGGAAAGGTATTCGCCTCCTCGATCTGATCGAAGCATCTTAATGCATTTTCCTATTTATTTTTCTACTTCTTTATGATATAGTTTGAACATTTCAAACGACTCAGATTTATATCTCATAAGATAGACATAACCGAACCTAGAAAGGTCATATGTAAAAGTAATGAAGTAGTAATATCCACCTTTGACATAAGTGCTCATTGGTCCACATACATCAGTATGTACTAGACCCAATAGCTCTTTGGCTTTTTCAACCTTTTTCAGTAAAAGATGACTTGGTCATTTCACCAAGAAGATAGGATTCACATATAGTTAATGATTCACAATCATCAATTCGAAGGATGCCCTCCTGAGTTAACTTGTTTAATCTGTTCTTATTGATATGACCCAGCCGATGGTGCCAAAGATAAATGTCTGTGACATCAGTTGTTCTAGGGCGCTTACTTGAGTTGTACACTACATTCACAGGCTGTGATAATATATAAATTCCATTAGATAAATGCCCAGTCATTACAGTGACTCCATTCATAATGATATTCAAAGTAACATCCTTTATTGAAATTTCATAATTACTTTTGGCCAGAAGGCCTACAGAAAATATGTTCAACAAGAACGTTGGGCAAAAATGACAATCATGTAATATAATGACATTTCTATTGAAAACTATTTCAAGAACTCTTAATGTTAGAACTGGAACTAATCTTTTATCGCCGACATTAAGGAATCTTTCATTGTCTTCAAATCTTCTAGTAACCTGTAGTCCCTGCAATGAATTGCAAATTTTAAAAGGACTCCCGGTATCCAATACCCATGTCTGATTATCATATACAGAAAAATTACAAGGTGTTATCATACAAATACCTTGTTGAGCAACATCTTGACCCTTTTTCTTCTTTGGCCTATTTTGATCAAGTGTGGCAATGTAAAGAGGACAGTTCCTCTTCCAGTGCCCTTGCATCTTGTAATGAAAGCATTCGGCTTGACTTTTATCAACTTTCTTCTTCTGCATCTGACCACTTATAGATGTCCTAGCATGTTGCACATTTTTCTTATTCTTTTTCTTCTTCCCTTTCCCAAAGGGTTGTCGCCCTACCTTAGATCCTTCAACCACATTAACCAAACCCTTAGAGAGCTGGTTATCCTTGTCAAAGTTCTGTAACAATCCCAACAAACCGTGGTAGTTGACTGCAAGCTTTGTCATTCGAAAATGAGTAAGGAAAGGTCGGAAGAATGGAGGCAAGGAATTCAGGATCGCATCTTTTTTCAACTGCTCATGTAAGGGAAAGCCGAGCTTGCTTAGCAGTTATATCTTCTTGATCATGTATAATACATGATCAGTGACAGGAGATCCATCCCTCATTCGAGCATTAAAAATAGCACAACTAGTCTTATGCCTTTCAACGTCGTCAGATGTGCCGAAAGATTCATTCAACGCTTGAATGATTTCTTCTGGCTGAGCATTCTCGAACCGACGACCGAATTCATCGTTCATTGCTGCTAGCATGATGCAACGTACGCTAGTTCTATCACTAAGCCACTTCTGATAAGTTTCTTTCTTAGAACTTTGTGTGTTTGCATCAGGTATCTTTGGTGCAGGATTATTCAGAATATATAGAATCCTTTCATGCTCAAGGACGATCTTAAGTTTTCTAAACCAGCTATTGAAATTTGAACCATTCAACTTGTCACTATCCAATAGGGACCTTAATGATAAATTAGTGGCCATTTTTTGCATAAGGAAAAACTAAAGTTTAGTAGTATATAAATTGATTCAGTCTAAAGACTTGGACTTTAGTCTAAAGATTCTCCCACTATCTTGTTCAAATTGGCAGCCTCTACATCCCAATTTGAAGAATTATTCTTAATTCTTTAGTGGGCACTGAGATCTACATAGACTACATACAGGCCCAAGTGAAGCTTGGCCAACCCGTATGCATCTAAGAGTAGGTTCAAAACTAATTGTTTCTCAAAACAATTCTTAGTGTTCAGTTTTGCCCCATGTACCTCTTCAGCAGGCATGGAGTGCCTCCACTGAAAGTTCTGGTTAGGTCCAACCATTAAATAATATAATCAGTGTAACCTATCAATAGACAACCAAGCCCGAGTGAAGCTCGGCCCACCTGACTATCTATTTAATAGTTACGCTGACTTATCATATAATGAATGATAATTCCGATGGTTGACAAGCACTAGGCATGGAGTGCCTCCAATGATTATCAAGACATCAGACTCATTATCACCCACCTTAATGGGAGGCTATGATCTAGTTATCATATAACTATTTCATTTTAAGGACCTAATAATTTTAGAGGTTTTAACAATCTGAAGATAAATTGACTAATCAAGTTCTCCCACTGAATCTATGAAATCGGTAGAATGAAACAAGATTAAGTCAGGTTAAGTGGCACCTAAATCAATCAGACTGATTTCCTTACAGGCATGGGTCAACCCGAATCAGGTAAATGATCTGAATCATAAATGGTTCACCATATTGACCAGGTGAGTGAGATCGAAGGGAGGGATATGCCATTAACTCGTTAAAGACGCATCAATACGAGTAGCTCCCAATTAAAAACCATTCGATCGTTGATCCTAGAGCAACTTGCCAACTCACTTTGACATCATATGGTTAACCAATTTTGATTTGACCATCTAAGAGATTCATGCTCAACCATGGAGCCTAATCTATATCCATTTGGTTTAATCAAAGACATGGACATGATCAACTACAACTATTGTTTGATTTAGAGCATTCTTAACCTAATCTAATTAATTAGATTTGATCAAATACCCTTTTAATTCAATTGATTTAAACCTTAGGGTCTAACCCTTTATGGACCCGATTTAGCTAACCCAAAAGATTAAATATATTTCATGTTTACATGTCATATATTTCAATCAAGCATAACTTGCATTATGTTACTACTCATAATTCCTATATTTAGATCATAAAGATTGTGAATTAATATTTGACATTCAAATAAAACTCTCATAAATATTTGTATGTTTCATAACATAGACAACAAGCCATCATATCTCATATCTATGTTTTTATACTAAACATGCAAATATCATGCTTTTATACAACATCAGTATAAAATAATTTTTGAGAGTTAGTGTAATCTATGTTTTGATGCCAAAGCTCAATTTAAATTATCTTTAGATTAAGCATCGATGATGAAACAATCGCACGGCAATATGTCACAAAATACCTTATTGAATGAGTAATTTGAATTTTTAATCATTTGTGACCATATGACCTTGTGATCAGTTTTAGCCATAATTACACAATTAATAAGAACATTAATTTACATGCAATAAATTAGATCAATACGAAACAATTGCTCTGATACCATTTGTAGGAAGAAATAAACTTCGATGCATGCATATTTTTAAAATTTGATAACTATTATCAATGCGGAACTAAAAGATTACATATTAATCTATCTAATATGCATCAAGATCATATCTTTTCCTTATATAGGATCGCTTGATCTAAAATATGCATATAAATAATCATCAAGATCATATCTTGATCCTCAACGTAAGAAGTCATACTTCTTGCCTTGAATCATGCCTTAAGGTTAGGATCATATCACTTACAGCAGTTGGTAAATCCTTTTGTGCTCTGCAGCCATTCAATCGTTCGGCCTCTAGTATCGTCCATACGAAGCCCCGAATGATCGGATTTTTGAAAGTTCTAGCTCGCAGAAAAATGACTTTGCTGATCTTGAATCCTTCCACTTGAATCTTCCTCCAAGATCCATGATGCTTCCGCTAACACCAAAATCACCAGGATTTTCTATTCTAACCTTTTTGAATTTCAATCTACGACATATCATGTGTTGTTGTTCTGTGTAATCTGGTGAGGGATGTCCTCTATTTATAGTCTCATTTTAGCCAGCCCATTGAATTCTAACATTTAGAGTTCCGCCGTTAGGTAAAAAGCAAAGAGACGCCGAACCAAAGAGGCGCAGCGTTTTGTTAATTCCGACGTTCGGTAAAAACCAAAGAGACAAGACGCTTGGTTAATTTTGATATTTGGTGAAAACCAAAGAGCCACAATGTTTGGATAATTTCAAGAGGTACATGAGTTCTAACAATTAGAATTTTAACGAGAGAAGATTAATGTCAGGCATTAAATTCTATATGAGAATTTAACCTCTCATGAGATTTCTATATGAGAATTTAATCTCTCATGAGATGAGATTTTAGCCATCTCATCATGTGAGATCTTTGGGTTCAAGTGATGGTTTAATCTGATCTAAATTTATTGGACTGAACCCACATAGATCATGGTCCTAGCCCAAATCAAATTTGGCTAGTCCTGAATCTATTTAAATCCAAATCAAGTCTAATTTCAAATCAATATTTGAAATTGACTAGACTTAAACCAAATTGAATCTTATTCACTTGTACTTAACCCAATTGAGATAATTCAATCAATCAAATTGATTAATTAAATCATATACGATTCTCAATCGTTGATCAACAAATAGATCATCCTAGGAAACTTCTACGCACGTGACTCTCTAGGTTCGAACCTAAGCCGGTAGCATAGAAACAACTTTCTATACTAATCGATGTGCCCATCTAGCAATGGAACCCGACGTCCGGATAGGTCGAAGAGTTGCCGAGCAAACTCCAAGAACCCTAAGAAATAGTTACCGTATAATTCATCCTCTTGACCATAAATGCTAGGGATGGCTTAAGAGCCTGTCAACTCTAAACAGCAAATCCATAAAGTGATTTCAATTTTAGTGATCATGTGACTTTCACATGAAGTGCCTTGGCCAAGGTCTTGCTAAATTGAAACACAAGAATTTCTTCTTTTAACGGGATAGGTCAAATTCCATCTTGATCCACAACTGACTACCACAAGTACTTGACTGCACCCAGTAACCTTTCGTAGCTAGATTAGAAATCCAGGTGGTCCGGCACCTAAGTACAATGAGTTGCTTGTAAGCCATTGGTTGTGATCTTCAGGTCTGAAGGATACTTATACCTATATCTTCTCGGATTAACTCTTGACAGTAGAGTATCCAAAAATGAGTCACGTTCGGTGAAATGTACTCCTACACTTTTACCTGTATATCATACCAGTGTCTCTACACTCCTTGGTTAAAGGACAACCAACAAATATGATATACAACATCCTATAATTGATAGTACTATGGCCCTGTCATAGTATGTTATTTGATCGCGAACTCTTTTAAGGACCTTCAAAGATAAATCCTCCTTTATCGTGAAGAAAGATCCTGAGGGCTTCATTACCATTAGGAGTTTTAAGAAGATGTTATTGTAATGAATAAACTACCAAATAACTTTTATTAATATATCAATTTATATATAATTTACATTAGCACAATCATCAAATGATTAGCTTTAGGATACAATTCCCAACATATAGGTGATCACCTGATTCCTTGGACGTGCCCTGGATGGGGTCTGAAAACTATTAGGATTTGAATCAAGTTTGTTATGAGGTCAGTAGGGTCCGTATCTTGTCAGTTAGAGGATCAACGGCTGGGAGAGCTGGTTGATGCCATGAGGTTCAATGATCACATAAACCTAGGCCACTCTTGCAGGTCCTAGGTCACTTCTGGGCATGATTCGTCGCCTAAAATCTTATTTAGCTATAGTAAATTCGAGCTCTCCTGTGTCAGATTTATAGAGGTATTTTGAATGCCATTGTTTGGCCTAAATGAGGAATAACCTGGTTTTCCGAGGTATAGAGTGGATCGGCTCGAATGGCCGAGGCATGGAGATAGCTAGGATTATCCGAGGAATGGCTCGGCTCGAATGGCTGAGGCATGGAGATAGCTCAAATTACCGAAGAATGGCTCGGCTCGGATGGCCGAAGTATGAGGATAGCTCGGGTTACCGAGGGATGGCTCGGCTTGGATGGCCGAAGTACGAGGGTGGTTCAAATTGTCGGGACGATCCCACTTTGTCAGAGGTGACTTGGTTTCATCGCTGGGATGTTATGCCAGCTCGTCAGCAGGGTGTTTGGGTTGGATGTGACCCAATTGCCAATATGAGCGGTCAATAATGCAATGATGATTTTACCCCTCTTCACATGCCCCCACTCCCTAGTCCGAAGTGTAAGTTCGGATATAGGGAGTAGAATTCCATAGCAATCTTATTTGGGGATTTAAAAAGGTAGGCAATGATAATCTCGTAAATGATGGGCCGCTGTTTCGTCATCATTTTTTGCTGCAGCTCGAGGAGAAAACACCTCGTTTCCAATAAGTCGCAATAGCAGAAGTCCTTTATTTTTGATGCCCATATTGGGGTTTTTGGCATCTAGGGTTTCTTTCTGAAGCGCTTATTTAAAGAGGGTTGGGGCGGCGCTCCTTCTGCAATGCCCCTTTGTCCCTGCCACAGAGATTTTTCGCTCTCTCTCTGAGCCCTTGCTTGTCTGTTCGTGTCTTACCCCCTATCTAGTCAATATGAGTGGTCCAGGCGATGTTGCTTTTGAGGTAACCTTAGACGATCTGAATAGGATCCATCGCCTTTATAGAGTTCCTCTGGATGTAGCCGTATGGGCATCGAGGACCGAGCACTTGGTTTCAACCAAGCTAAGCCGGAGGGTTTTCTTCTATGAGGAGAGCTTGAGGGAAGGTCTTCGATTCCCTCTTCACCCGTTGATACAGGAGGTGATGAGGTTCTACAACATATGCCCGATGATGGTGGCTCCGAATAGCTGGCGCAATCTCATCAGGTTTATCTCGATGTGCAGTCACTCTTCCCTTATTTTGAGTTTGTTACAATCTGGTTTCTAGGAGGAGTTCTGAGTGGCCCTACATTGGCCTCCGGAAGTCATTTAAGATGATTTTCGATAATTCATCTTCGATAAAGGGGTGGAAGTCCTGATTTCTTATTGCCAAAGGAAATATCGGCTCAGATTTTCCAAGAGGATGGACCAGTTATGTGAAGGATCCAGAGGCGCGTATGGAGTTGAGCGAGCAGGAGAAAAGGGATCTGGCTATCCTTCGCAGCGGTCAGGAGGTTTCTGCCAGCACCTTGTTAGCAGAGGATGCCCTTTTCATCACCGGGCTTAGCTCTATCGACCCTCAAGGTGAGTCTTTGTTCTAATGGTCGACATGTTTATGTGATCTTGCCACTGTTTAACTGAACATCCGTTGCATTTTCAGCCGAGAGGTCTGCATTTATGGGCCAAATAAGGAGGGAGTTGGGCAAGCGCCATAGGGGCTCCAGTTCCGGGGAAAGACATAGATCCAAGAAGAGGTCTCGTCCTTCCGGATCTCGCTCAAGGGAGCCTAGGAAAGATGATGTCAGTCGTCGCTCCTCCGCTTCAAAGAGGGAGGAAGCGGGAACATCCACTGTAACCGATCAGCCCTTCCTGTCGGAGCGGGGCGAAACAGTGGAGGAAGCCATTGGGGGAGACTCGAAAAGAGACGTCGAGGTTCCCCCCCTTCAAGTAGTAGTCGTGTCAGACGATGCCGAGGAAATGTTGCCAGTCAGTTCGGCGATCCTTCTGCCGGAGGTTCCTTAGTCACTAGCGGTAGGGAGTCCACCACACATGGAAGAGACCCCCTCTCATGTGGAGGGGTCAGGAGAAGCAGAGGTGGCTACTAAGGCTCAAATGGAGCCACCTGTGGAGAGGTTGGTGGAGATCGGAGTGCCTCCTATTGAGGGTCTCTCTGTTACGGCATTAGAGGACACCGTGAAAGAAATTGAAGTTCAAATGAGTCTGCTGGAAATAGGGCGATAGCCGAAGAGGAAGAGGAAGAGGAAGAGGAATCACTGGATGAAGGGGGTGTTCGGGCCGAGGTCCCTTCGGTCGAGGCTGAAGCATTCGAGGCCTTGCAGATTGGAGTTCTGATAGGGGAAGCTGAGTGGATGATTCCTCGGGTCGGAATCCCCTAGGCCAGCTCTTCAGCCATGAGCTCCTTTGTCCACAGCCCGGAGGTGGATGATATGCTCACCGCCTTGATGAGGTCCATTTTGTGCACGGGAGGGAGTTCTTCGTTGGATGAGCTTGCCGCCGAGGATATTATTGAGGTGGCTTTCGGCCGGCTCGGGGCGCCGAAGGATGCTTTCCTTCTCCCCAAAATTAGCAATACTACTCTCATGACGATGGCTTCAAACTACATCTCCCAAGTGAGTTATTGTACCGAGGTTGTGATTCTTAATTGGTCGGCCGTGTCATGGTTTTTCACATGTGTTTTTCTCGCAGAATACTTTGGTCACAAGAGCGCTGACTTGACATTTAAATTTGGCCGTTGGGGCCTGCGCTTAGGCCAGGAAGGAAGCGGCCAACCTTCAGGCGAGGGTAGATTCAACCAGCCGGCTTTCCAGGGCCTTGGCATCCACTAGGGCGGATTTTGAGAGGGCGAGCGAGTCCCACCGACTTGCAGCCGAAAGGGCCTCTCAGCTCAAAACCCAAGTCAAAGAGCTCCAGGGTTTCTGCGAGCAATCGGATAAGGTTTCTTGGAGTTATCGCAGATTAAGGCGAAGCATGACGATGACGTTAAGACCATACAACAGTATTTCAACAAAAGGTGGAACCAGTTGAGGGCTAATCATGCCGAAGATAAAAATAATTGGAGCAAGAGGCTCGAGGAGGAGGAGCGTAAGTGTCGGCGGCAGCGGGATCAGCTTGCCGATCTGAATAAGGAACTTGCCGATACGGAGAATCGGCTGAAATGGCAAAATGAGTAGATTGCTCAGCTTACCGAAGGTCTTGATCAATCTTGCGGGAGGTTGGGGATAAGCAGTCCCGAATTAATGACCTCAAGGAGGGTCTTCAACAAAATAAATTAGCCAAGCTGAAGGCCTTGGAAAGGGTTCAGGAGCTGAGCAATGAAATGGCTCGGCGGGAGGAAGAGGTATAGTGTCTTCCTGTTTATTTATTTTCGGTGCTTTTCTTTTGCCCGTGGGCTTAAACATTCTGATATTTTGCAGATGGGCAAAATCGAGTTCGAGATGTAGGAGCAACTTAAAGCTCTAAGGGCGGAATTGTCTGCGAGTTGTTAGATGAACCTCGAACTCCGAGATCAGCTAGCGGAAGCCCATGGTCGAATTACTTCGGCTGTGGAGGAGTATAAAGATTTTGCCCAATTTTTTGAAGAACGTAGAGAGGCTTGTGCCGATGCATTTCGGTTCAGTAAGGAGGAGACTCGAACGAAGATCTCTCGAACGCATCCCGAGTGGGATTTATCCTTTTTGGATTCCGAACATTTTGATGCCTGTACCCTAGGGGCTGAAGAAGCTGAGCATGAAGATATTTCAGACGTCGATCTTGACGCTATCTTGGGCCCCAGTGAGGCCGTGGCTTCCGAAGAATGCCTTCAGTCTGCTGCCGAGGAACTCGAAGCTCTTCCTTCGACATTCGAAGTGGGTGAAGCGAGTCAAGCCCCTCCGGAGATTGTTGAAAAAGTTCTTGGGACTGACATGGACCCTGATTCTTAAGGGTCATTTTATGTATTTCTCCCTTTTTTCAATCTGTAACCCGTTTGAAATTTAATGAATGGATCTTCTGTCCTTTCTTTGCTTTATTGCCTTGGTCATTTCCTTTCTGAACGATATTTTCGCTAGGGGTTCCCTTGAATTGTAAGCGAAATGCACTTTTAAGGTCGGATAGCCCTTGAGGGTTCCGAGATCCTGGTTAATCGAGACCAGATTAGTTGGTTTTGCTGATGTGTAAAATCATTCGGTTTTTCTGCAGAATGTAGTTCCTACTTTGCCTCGGTTGGAGCTGAGATTGGGTGCGCACGAACTCACTTGGTTTACTAAGGCATGAGATGGTTCGGCGCAAGAGGGCCAAAACAGCTCAAATACCTCGGTCGGGACAGAGGTTGGATAGCACGGCTCGTCTGAAGCAAAAAGTTGATATGTTTTTCGCCGAGGTATGTGAGCGGCTTGGCTGAAGGGTGCTCTGTTTTTTCCCAAGGAATTTATCTCATTGGCCTTTTCTAATGTGGGTCTTTTTAACTTGTGCAATAAGCATTCGATTGCCATTGGACGGCGTCATTTTCATGAGGTTATTTTCTAGGCCTGCCCGTATCTCGAGGGCCTGCGGACAATTTCCTGCATTTAAGGTTCTCGATTCAAGATCAGAGGGAAATCTTTTATCATGCGTCATGGCCTGGGAAATGCATTCGGCGCACTTTGGAAAGCGCCCTTTTATCCTGAACCGCCATGTGTTAGCGTGGCCAGGGCGTTTTGAACCCCAGGGCTTCCTTCTTTAATGGCTGCCTTTGGCTTACTTGCCTATAAATGGGGAGAGCGGGCCGTTTTAGGCCATCTCCCAAGACCTTCCCTTTCTGTAAGTTGTGAGGGCTTTCATGGTGTCTGTTTCACTGAGGTTGAGAGTGGAAGGACTAAGCTTTCCTTTTGCAAGTTGGTTTGCCCCGGATAGCTGGGGTGATGAAGAAGCTGCTGAAGAGCAGATAGTTCTCAAGGGAGGAATTCTCGGAGGTCATATGGAGAGCGCACGGGAGGCCCGCAGAGGTCATATGGAGAGCGCACGGGAGGCCCGCAGAGGTCATATGGGGAGCGCACGTATACGCTTCCTGTGTATCCTTTGTCACTTGCCATGAGGACCACAGGAAATGCAAAGCATTCGTACCCCCATGATTTACATGAACTTCGCCTCCCCCCCCCAATTTGGATTCCTTGGCCCATCCGCCTGAGGAATCTTCTTCCCACGTGAAGAGGGAGGAGGGCGATGTTGCACTGTTGGTTCTCTGCCGTTTACTGTCAGGCAGTGGCTAGCAGTCCAGCATCCCATTTTGGGGGATGCCTCATTGGCATAAGCATCCACGGGCCCTTGGCCCGGTTATGATCCCTCCACATGTTCATCCAAGGGATTCGTGGATGGCCTACTTTGTTCTTTCGCATTATCCAGTGGCTCAACGAAGCTTGTTTGGTTTTTCTAATTTCTGGAGTCAGATGTAAAGACATCGTTATCGACCGAAACTGCTCAGTCGAGCTTTTATCTTATTTGTATTTCCTGTGCTTTGATGCACTTGTAATGCCTCTCGAGATGTTGTAATTCTTTCATATTAATAAAGAAAGTTTCTACCCTTTCTTTCCATGACATCTGTTTCTTTTTTTGATGTGATTGTGTCGAGAGTTGCTACTCTCATTTTATGCTTTTCAGTCCGTAGCATAATCTATAAGTTTAGCAGCGTTTTGCTACTTTGTTTTTGCCACTGTGTCATTGAGTCCCCTGTGAGGGAAATGTTTATCTCTGTGTAGGTCAGAGAAAAGCCTGGGCGGCCCTGTGGAGTTATGCAACAAGCATGGTCATGTCTAAGGAATGAAGTACATATTTCTTTGAAAAGAAATAATTTGCATAATCTTGCTGATAAGCGGAGAAAGGTCATTGACCTCTGCCGAAGCATAATAGAACGTCTTAGTTGCGTCAGAGTGTTTGAGAAATTACTCGTTTAGGCCGAGGCTTCCAGGAATATATTTTACTTGGCATCGCCAAGGTATGGAGACTATCACTTGGCTTAACCGAGGCTTCAAGAATATATCACTCGGTTTGGCCGAGGCTCCAGATAATATATCACTCGGTTTGACCGAGGCTTCAGATAACATATCACTCGGTTTTGCCGAGGCTTCAGATAATATATCACTCGGTTTTGTCGAGGCTTCAGATAACATTTCACTCGATTTTGCCGAGGCTTCAGATAACATATCACTTGGTTTGGCCGAGGCTTCAAGATTATATCACTCAGTTTGTCCGAGGCTTCAAATAATGTAACACTCGATTTATCCGAGGCTTCAGAATTATATCTCTCGGTTTGGCCGAGGCTTCAAGATTATATCACTCGGTTTGTCCGAGGCTTCATAATTATATCTCTCGGTTTGGCCAAGGCTTTAAGATTATATTTTACTTGGCACTGCCAAGGTACGGAGTCCTCCCAACCCGGCTGGGATATATTTTACTTGGTGCGGCCAAGGTCCAGAGATCGCTCGGCCCAGTCGAGGATTTGTAAAGATTATATTTTACTTGGCGCTACCAAGGTACGGAGTCCTCTTAGCCCAGCTGGGATATATTTTACTTGGCGCAGCCAAGGTCCGGAGATCGCTTAGCCCGGCCGAGGATTTATAAAGATTATATTTTACTTGGCGCTGCCAAGGTACGAAGTCCTTCCAGCCCAGCTGGGATATATTTACTTGGTGCAGCCAAGGTCCGGAGATTGCTCGGCCCGGCTGAGGATTTGTAAAGATTATATTTTACTTGGCACTGCTAAGGTACGGAGTCCTCGCAGCCCAACTGGGATATATTTTACTTGGCACAACCAAGGTCCGAAGATCACTCAGCCCGACCGAGGATTTATAAAGATTATATTTTACTTGGCGCTGCCAAGGTACGGAGTCCTCCCAGCCCAGCTGTGATATATTTTACTTGGCGCGGCCAAGGTCCAGAGATCGCTCGGCCCGATCGAGGATTTATAAAGATTATATTTTACTTGGCGCTGCCAAGGTATGGAGTCCTCCCAATCCAGCTGGGATATATTTTACTTGGCGCACCAAGGTCCAGAGATCGCTCGGCCCGGCCGAGGATTTATAAACCTGTCTCTCATTGTAGCCATCAAAGAAAGTAATAAAAAATAGAAAATTTTCAAATCTTTAAAGATTTAACTCAATGGACAAGGTAAGTTCAGGGAGGGCATACTCTCACTGATGATAGATGCGGAGATTATCTGAGTTCCACATCCGGGGAATAGATTTTTCATTTAGATCTTGGAACTTATATGTGCCGGGTTTGATTACCTTCGTAATTTGATAAGGGCCCTCCCAATTAGGGACAGCTTTCCTTGCTCCAGTGGATTTGAGATGGATGCCTTCCGAAGCACCAGATCGTCGGGGAGGAAAAACTTTCCTTTGACTCTGGTTGAGTGGTAGCGGGCAACTCTTTGTTGGTAAGCCGCCATTCGGATCCGGGCTTTCTCCCTGACTTCTTCTATCAAGTCGAGATTGGTTCGGAGTTGTTCATCATTGGATTCTTCCGAGTAGCCTTTGGTGCGAGGGGAAGGGAGCCCGACTTCCACGGGGATAACAGCTTCGGTGCCGAAGGCCATCTTGAATGGAGTCTGGCCCGGGGAAGCCCTTTTAGTGGTTCGATACACCCATAGCACATGGTGAAGTTCCTCCGCCCATCTGCCTCGCGCTTGGTTGAGCCGAGCTTTAATTCCCTACAATAGAGTTCGATTTGTTACCTCGGCCTCTCCATTAGCTTGAGGATGTCCGACCGATATTAGGCGATGAAGAATGCCATGATCCTCGCAGAACTCCTGAAACTTCGGATTATCAAATTGTTTCCCGTTGTTGATGATGATGGTGTGGGGAAGACTGAAGCGGCAGATGATGGACCTCCACACGAAGTCCTTAGCCCGAGCTTCGGTTATCTGGGCGACTGCTTTGGCTTTGACCCACTTAATGAAATAATCAATTGCAACAAATAAGAACTTCCTTTGCCCCGTCGTGAGGGGGAAAGGGCCAAGTATATCCATTCCCCACTTGGTGAAGGGCCAGGGGGATGAGATGGAAGTCAGGTGAGCAGAAGGGAGCCTCTGAATATTTGAGTTTTAGGGAGAATTAATCTTCGAGGCTTGCATATTTTAAAATTTGATAACAATTATCAATGCAAAATTTTAAAGATTAAATATTAATCTATCTAACATGCATCAAGATTATATCTTTGCCTTATATATAGGATCATTTGATCTAAAATGTGCATATAAATAAAATCATCAAGATCATATCTTGATCCTCAAGGCAAGAAGTCGTACTTCTTGCCTTGAATCATGCCTTAAGATCTAGGGATCATATCACTTACCTTAAGGGCAGTTGGTAAATCCTTTTGTTCTCTGCAGTCGTTAAATCGTCCGGCCTCTAGTATCGTCCATGCGAAGCCTCGAATGATCGGATTCCCGGAAGTGCTAGCTCGCGGAAAAATAACTTTGCTGATATTGAATCCTCCCACTTGAATCTTCCTTCAAGATCCACCAAACTTTTGCTAACACCAGAATCACCAGAATTTTTCTATTCTAACTCTTTATAATTTCAATCCACAACATATCGTGTGTTGTAATCTAGTGAGGGATGTCCTTCAATTTGTAGGCTCAATTCTAACACTTAGATTTCTGTCGTTCGGTAAAAAGCGAAGAGACGCCGAACCAAAGAGACGCGGCGTTTGGTTAATTCTGACGTTCGGTGAAAACCAAAGAGACGCAGAATTTTGTTAATTCCGATGTTCGATGAGAACTAAAGAGATATGAATTCTAACACTTAGAATTTCATCGCCTGGTGATTCAAAGAGGCACATTTATTCCATATAAATTCTAACACTTTAGAATTCCAACGGAATCGTTTGGAGAAGATTAATGTTACATATTAAATTCTATGTGTGAATTTAATCTCTCAGGCTTTAGTTATCTCATCATGTGAGATACTTATGCGAGATGTTTGGGTTCATGTTTTGGTTTAAGCTGATATGAATTTATTGGACTGAACCTACATAGATCATGGTCCTAGCCCAAATCAAATTTGGTTAGTCCTGAATCTATTTAAATCCAAATCAAGTCTAATTTCAAATCAATATTTGAAATTGATTAGTCCTTCTAATAGACTTAAACCAAATTGAATCTTATTCACTTGTACTTAACCCAATTGAGATAATTCAATCAATCAAATTGATTAATTAAATCATATACGATTCTCAATCGTTGATCAGCAAATAGATCATCCTAGGAAACTTCTATGCGTATGACTCTCTAGGTTCGAACCTAAGCCGGTAGCATAGAAACAACTTTCTATACTAATCGATGTGCCCATCTAGCAATGGAATCCGACGTCCAGATAGGTCGAAGAGTTACCGAGCAAACCAAGAACCCTAAGAAACAGTTACCGTATAATTCATCCTTTTGACCACAAATGCTAAGGATGGCTTAAGAGCCTGTCAACTCTAAACAGCAAATCCATAAAGTGATTTCAATTTTAGTGATCATGTGACTTTCACATGAAGTGCTTTGGCCAAAGTCTTGCTAAATTGAAACACAAGCATTTCTCCTTTTAGCGGGATAGGTCAAATTCCATCTTGATCCACAACTGACTACCACAAGTACTTGACTGCACCCAGTAACCTTTCGTAGCTGGATTAGAAATCCAGGTGGTCCGGCACCTAAGTACAATGAATTGCTTGCAAGTCATCGGTTGTGATCTTCAGGTCTGAAGGATACTTATACCTATATCTTCTCGGATTAACTCTTGACAGCAGAGTATCCGGAAATGAGTCACGTTCAGTGAAATGTATTCTTACACTTTCACCTGTATATCATACCAGTGTCTCTACACTCCTTGGTTAAAAGGACAATCAACAAATATGATATACAACGTCCTATAATTGATAGTACTATGGCCCTTTCATAGTATATCATTTGGTCACGAACTCTTTGAGGACCTCCATAGATAAATCCTCCTTTATCATGAAGAAAGATCCTGAGGGCTTCATTACTATTAGGAGTTTTAAGACGATGTTCTTGTAATGAATAAACTGCCAAATAATTTTTATTAATATATCAATTTATATGTAATTAACATTAGCACAATCATCAAATGATTAGCTTTAGGATACAATTCCCAACAAACTCCCACTTAGCCTAAAGCCACTCATTACAGTATCTAATACCCATCTTCAATTTATAGTCTTCAAACTCCTTGATGCTGAGTGCTTTAGTAAATGGGTCACCTAGGTTTTCCTTTATGTCAATCTTCTGAAGATTTATGTCACCTCAGTCTACAATCTCTCGAATAAGATGAAACCGGCGCAGTATGTGCTTGGTGCACTAATGAGCTCGTGGTTCCTTTGCTTGAGCTATGGCACCAGTGCTGTCACTATACAACAGGACTGGTCCATCTATGGAAGGTGCCACTCAAAGCTCGGAGATAAACTTTCGCAGTCACACAGCTTCTTTCGCAGCATCTGATGCAGCGATGTACTCTGCCTCGCACACTGAATCTGTCACTGTATGTTGCTTGGAACTTTTCCAGCAAACAGCTCCACCATTCAGGATAAACATGAAACCTGACACACTTTTCTATTATCATGATCTGATTGGAAACTGGAATCAGTATATCCAACAAGTTTCAAATCAGACTCTCCATAGACTAACCACTTGTCTTTAGTATTTCTTAAATACTTAAGGATTGTCTTAACAACTTGCCAGTGTTTTCTCCTGGATCAGATTGGTATCTACTCACTACTCCTAGTTAGTATGCCACATCTGGTCTTGTACATGTCATGGTGTACATAATCGATCCCACTGCCGAAGCATATGGAATTCGACTCATACGTTCTCTTTCATTAGGAGTTATCAGACAATCCTTCTTAGAAAGATGAATTCCATGGCCTATTGGAAGATAGCCTTTCTTGGAATTCTTCATGCTAAACCTTTTTAGCACGGTGTCAATGTACGTAGATTGGGATAAACCAAGCATCCTCTTAGATCTATCTCTATAGATCTTCATCCCTAGGATGTATAATGCTTCTCCTAGATCTTTCATGGAGAATTGTGATGATAACCATATCTTTATTCCTTGTAATGCAGGGACATCATTCCCGATTAAAGAATATCATCCACATATAATACAAGAATACAATAACGGAACCGTTAGCCCATTTATAAATGCAAGGTTCTTCTTTATTCTTAATAAAGCCATAAGATTTGATCACATTATCAAATCGTATGTTCCAACTCCTAGATGCTTGCTTAAGTCCATAAATGGACTTCTGTAGCATGTACACTTTAGACTCGTCTTCAGATATAAAACCTTCAGGCTGTATCATATACACCAGTTCATCTAAATTACCATTTAGAAAAGCAATTTTAACATCCATCTGCCAAATCTCATAATCGAAGTGTGCTGCTATAGCTATCATAATCTGAATGGATTTCAGCATTGCCATAGGAGAAAATGTCTCATCATAGTCAATACCATAACGTTGACGATACCCCTTGGCAACCAGACATGCTTTGTAGGTCTCTACCTTACCGTCTGCACCTCTTTTCCTCTTGAAAACCGACTTACACCCTATGAGTTTTATCCCTTCGGATGGGTCAACTAATGTCAATACATTATTTTCCTTCATAGAATTAAGTTCAGATTTCATGGCATCAAGCCATTTATCAGAGTCAGTCCTTTGCATAGCATCCATATAGGTGATCGTATCCTCATTGTTCTCATCGAGCTCAATAGGATCCTCGTTCTAGACTAAAAAAACTAAGTATCTGTCCGGTTGATATGGAACTCTACCAGATCGCCTTAACGGTGCATCTAAAATAGGTTTTGAGTTTGATCTAATCAACTCAGATTCTAAGGGTTCACTGGTTTGTGTTGTTCCTTCTACTTGATGAACTTCCTCAAGTTCAATATTAGAGCTATTTGTTCCTTCACTAAAGAACTCCTTTTCAAGAAAAACTACTCTATTACCAATGAACAACTTTTGTTCTTCAGTATTGTAGAAGTAATATCCTTTGGTTTCTTTCAGATAGCCGATAAAAAAATATTTGTCAGATTTGGGTTCAAGTTTGTCTGATTTTGCACATTTCACATAAGCTGGACACCCCCAGACTCTCAGATAGGTGATAACATGTTTATGTCCATACCACATCTCATGTGGAGTTTTAGAAACAGACTTACTTGGAACCTTATTAAGAATATGACAAGCTGATTCTAATGCATATCCCAAAAATGATATTGGCAAGCTTGCAAAACCCATCATGGACCGAACCATGTCTAACAGAGTTCGATTCCTTCTTTCTGACACACCGTTATGCTGCGGTGTTCCTGGAGGAGTCCATTAGGAGAAAATCTCATTCTCCCTTAGATATGTCACAAAGTCATTTGAAAGATATTCGCCTCCTTGATCTGATCGAAGGGTCTTAATACATTTTCCTGTTTATTTTTTTATTTCTTTATGATATAGTTTGAATATTTCAAATGATTCAGATTTATGTCTCATAAGATAGACATAACCGAACCTTGAAAGGTCGTCTGTAAAAGTAATAAAGTAGTAATATCCACCTTTGGCACAAGTACTCATTGGTCCACATACATCAGTATGTACTAGACCCAATAGCTCTTCGGCTCTTTCATATTTTCTAGTAAAAGATGACTTGGTCATTTTACCAAGAAGACAAGATTCATAGGTAGTTAATGATTCACAATCATCAACTCGAAGGATGCTCTCATGAGTTAACCTATTCAATCTGTTCTTGTTGATATGACCTAGCCGATGGTGCCAAAGATAAATATCGGTGACATCATTTATTCTAGAGCGCTTACTTGATTTGTACACTACATTCACAGGCTATGATAATATATAAATGCCATTAGATAAATGCCCAGTCATTACAGTGACTCCATTCATAATGATTCAAAGTAACATCCTTTATTAAAATTTCATAATGACTTTTGGCCAGAAGGCCTACAAAAATTATGTTCAACAAGAACGTTGGGCAAAAATGACAATCATTTAGTACAATGACATTTCTATTGAAAACTATTTCAAGAACTCCTAATGCCAGAACTGGAACTAATCTTCCATTGCTGACATTAAGGAATCTTTCATTGTCCTCAAATTTTCTAGTGACCTGTAGTCCCTGCAATGAATTGTAAATGTTAAAGGACTCCCGGTATCCAATACCCAGGTCTGATTATCATATACAGAAAAATTACAAGGTGTTATCATATAAATACCTTGTTGAGCAACATCTTGCCCCTTTTCTTCTTTGGCCTGTTTTGATCAAGTGTGACAATGTAAAGAGGACAGTTCCTCTTCCAGTGCCCTTGCATCTTGCAGTGAAAGCATTCAGCTTGACTTTTATCAACTTTCTTCTTCTATATCTAACCCCTTATAGATGTTCTAGCATGTTGCACCTTTTTCTTATTCCTTTTTTTCTTCCCTTTCCCAAAGGGTTGACGCCCTACCTTAGATCCTTCAACCACATTAACCAAACCCTTAGAGAGCTGGTTATCCTTCTCAAGTTCTGTAACAACCCAACAAACTATGGTAGTTGACTGCAGGCTTTGTCATTCGAAAATGAGTAAGGAAAGGTCGAAAGAATGGAGGCAAGGAATTCAGGATCGCATCTTTTCCCAACTGCTCATGTAGGGGAAAGCCGAGCTTGCTTAAGAGTTCTATCTTCTCGATCATGTATAATACATGATCAGTGACACGAGATCCATCCCTCATTCGAGCATTAAAAATAGCACAACTAGTTTTGTGCCTTTCAACATCGTCGGGTGTGCCGAAAGATTCATTCAACGCTTGAATGATTTCTTCCGGCTGAG